>VMDO01013590.1:0-57638 GCA_007922755.1 Pedetes capensis | reverse complement strand
CCTTTGCGTCCCAGTCACCAGTGATTATCAGTATGTCTTGATTGCATGTTTGATCTATTTCAGATTGCAGAAGCTGATAGAAGTCTTCCCTTTCTTCATTTGTGGCCTTAGTGGTGGGTGCATAAATTTGAATAATAGTCATATTAACTGGCCTTCCTTGTAGGCGTATGGATATTATTCTATCACTGACAACATTGTACTTCATGACAGATCTTGAAATATCTTTTTTGATGATGAATGCAACCCCATTTCTCTTTAGTTTATCATTCCCAGCATAGTAGACCATATGACTGTCTGACTCTAAATGGCCTATGCCGGTCCATTTTAGCTCACTGATGCCTAGAATGTCAATGTTTATGCGATCCATTTCTCTTTTAACAATTTCTAATTTGCCTAGATTCATACTATGTACATTCCATGTTCCAATTATTAATGGATGTTTACAGTTGTTCCTCCTCATTTTGAGTCATGTCACATCATCACATTGAACACCCTGGGGTTTTACTCCATTTCCCTCATCACGGTAGACTCTACTTGGAGGAGGCAACTCTTCTCCAGTAGTCTTTTGAGTGCCTTCCAACCAGGGGGCCTCATTTTCCGGCACTATATCTGACAGTGTTTCTTTGCTATATAGGGTTTTCAATGGCTAGTTGTTTTGGGAGTGGCTCGCCAGGTCCTACTCCCTAGTCTGTCTTAGTCTGGAAGCTCAGCTGAAAACCTGTCCACCTTGGGTAACCTTGCTCATGTCTAATGTTACAGTGGCAGAGCTCTCAGCCTCATCGCAACACACAAGCCCCCACGGCAAACTGACAAACATGTGGGGGCTCTGATGGTAAAATAATTTTATGACTTTAGGAAAGTCATTTACTTTTTTGCACTTCATTTTTTGTCCCTGTGAAGTGAGATTAGTATGAATGCCTGTCTCTTAGCATTATTGCGTATTTCATCACTCTGGCAGAGGCATGGACTGTTCACCAAGTATACATGTGCTCCTTCACATTTCATAGATTCTTTGCAGCTAGGTGATGCGACTAGTTCTGATCAATGGGTTTTAAGACACTGTCACTTCTGAGCCAAAGCATTTGAGAATTGTTGGGTGACTTTCCACCTCTCCTCTTATTTCAGTAAGATATAAAGATGGGGACTTCATAGATCAAATAGAGAGTTGTTGCATAGAGAACAACTTTCTTGGACTGCCACCTGCCCTGCATTAGAATTGGACAAAAAGTAAACCTTTATTGTGCAAATTTATAGAGGTTTTTTTTTTTTTGATAGCATAACTAAGCCTGTCTTGACTATATATGTTCATGACAATAGTACCAGACCTAAAGCCATCTGTAACAAGTGTTTTGGGAGCTCAGAGTAACAAAAAGAATATCTTTAAAAGCATTGTGATCCTAAATCTATTGAAAAGATCATGACAATTGTATCTCCCTCTTCAGTTCTTCATTTTGGACACTGGTCTCAAATTCTTCCCACTAATGGCCTGCTGAAGATGTGGACTATAGAAACAGATGAATTTAGTAATGTGGCATCAGTGATTTCTTTTAAGAGCCAACTTCTTGTAATCAACCCCTTCCCTAGAAAGCAAGGATTAAAGATTCCCCTAGCAGCCAAAAGCAGGTGGCTCAATTTGGGAGAAGGGATCTATGTACAAATTAGAAATGGTTATTCAATTCCATAAAACAGTCTTTGATTAGTTTCAAAATTCCGGTAATTATGATGCCTGTACACAGTTGTATTCAATAAGTGCTTGATGGTGACAACTATAGCATTAGAGGAACATGATCCCAAACCACTCAGGAATCTGAAAAATACCAGAACTGCTGAGAGAATAATAGTAAAAGCAATTAATTAAAATGTTTATTGGGCATTAGATCATTCATTGTGTTATTCATTAAGATTTACAACTTTCTTTTTTTTTTTAATTTTAATCTGGGGTTTTCAACATGACAAGAAATTTCCTGTTTATAAGACCAAGAATTTTACCCAAGGAATCCAGAGGACTTTACATTATAATTTGCAGTAAACTCAAAATACAAATTTCTAATTGCCTTTCTTGAATTCTGTCAAAAAATTCCATTTGGCAGTCTCCAAACAGGAAAGAATTGAATATAATTTCTCAGAGGTTCTAGAATTTAGTACATGTGCAAGGAAATGTGTAACAGAGCTGCCTCTTGGCAATACAGAGCTGAGTATGTGAAAACACAAATCTCCAAGTCCATAAAAGCAATTCTGTTTTAAGAGAAGTTCAGGGTGACTCCTTGATGCCTCCTTGTTTTGTAGTTCTGGGTGCCCCCAAGATGCCAATCACCAATTATTAAGGAAATATGTGAACTATAAGGTTAAAAAATGAAAAAAGGCACAAAGAATTTTAAAAACTTGCCTCAGATAAATCATGAAAATTGGTACATGTGGTAGGAGCAAACAGCTGTTGTTTTCCAATAAGCATTTCTCTATTCTAGAATTGAGTGAAGATCCCCCTCCCAGAAAAAAAAGCCACAGCAAAACAAAACATAGAACTATTTGCATCAAGAAGATTCCCTTATCTACCCGCTAAAACACACTCTGAAACTGTAGTTTAGCTTCATTTAATACAATTTCCTAAACCTCTTATGGATGATACAATTTCATTATGCAAATGGTTTTGTGAAGTATTTATTTTATAAAGCAGCCAGAGGCTAAAATTCCCCACTGAGTCTGATTCTTTAGGTTCCCAAAGAGACTCTATTTCCCAAGAAATGACAGGCCATGAAAGACTGTTTTGGCTGTGATTTGCACAAGATGGGAGATGAATATGGAATAAATATTCAACAAAGAGTCCAGGGGGAACTAACATAGCTGTAAACATGTATCTATTGATCCACAGGGCCCATCATTGTGTAACTGATCATTGAATTGGTTACCCAACTGAAGAGCCTGTTCTGAAAACAAGTGAATGTTTTTGCGAAATGACCACCACAGCAATTATTTTGACTGCTCACAGCTACCAGGAACATGTTTAAGTTTGCTTATTGTATACTCTCTAAAGGCTACATGGTGAGGGGCGTTACTCAGCCACCAGAGGTGATTTTATTGGTTTGGCAATTGTACATAGAAGAGCCAGCAAACATAAAGGCAAGTAGATAGTCTGATATTAACAGATTGAGGTGTTGCTGTTATTATTATTGTTATGTGAATTACCTTATTGGTGGATTAGGCAAATTCATAACTATATATCTGATACAGGCCACATTTTATATGTTAACTACCACAAATCAGCTGTGAAGAGCCACTGACTGATTGCTCTTTTATGTACCCTTTGCTAAGCTAGAGCAATGAAGACCTTTCATTAATTTCCCATAATAGAGTATTTCCTTTCATTAATATCCCATAATAGAGTATTTATATTGACTCACTGAGATATATTTTGCAACTGTACATAGGAAGTTACAATGCAAGATAGACTTAAGTTTCATGATGGGAATAATATTTTTTAAAAAAGGAGATTTGGTTAATGATTACAACAGTATGATCACTAGATACCAGGAAGTCAAAGATAACCAGTTGGAGTTCTTAAACCTATAAAAACATGCAAATAATCATGAGCTGTTAGAATGTTTCCTCAACCTGATTGATACAAGACATAAAATCCCTGACACCAGAAATAAGGATAAGTAGAACTTTATGGGGTAACTGTCTTATAAGCCTGCATGAGAAGGATTCTTAATGCTTTTTCCAGTCATTGATTCTTTTCCTCTTAGGAAGATGGCTTTGCAAATTTATGATTTCACAGATGCCATGTGTCATCTTTTTGGTTTTCTACCATTTTTAACATTTTATGAAAAAAATAACTTAAGGTGTCCCAATTATTTTTATTTTGAAAAATAAAGGTTTCATTTTAAAACTCTACTATTATTTTTGGGATGATTTGCTACACTTGATTTGCTTTACTAGGCCAGGCCAAGAGCATCAAGCACCAATACATTCCATTTAGTTGAAATGGAATCATCCTATTTTATATACAACATTTAAAATCTCACTTGTGATGAAACTTTTAGCTTGGGGTATGGCCTTCTTAGTCACACTAGACTTGCAAAATAATGCTGAAAGGATGATATGCTACCTCTGTGGATAAAAATAAATTTTCATATATAGGTCTGAGTCATTATCTGAGATGTTAATATTCTGTTACTTCTATGGCTCTTTTCTTAATACTGTCTTTCCAAATTAGACACTTCTTAGTAAGGAAATTGGGGTATAAAGAAGTTTGAGACTTATGAGAACTTCTGACTAAGTTGGACAGTGGTTGAATTAAATTTCTTAAAATCAAATTCTTCGTTACTTCCACTGGTAAAACTATGTTGGATTGTCTCAAAGTATCATTTACTTCTTCCCACAACTTTTTACAATTGAAATTAGCTATATGAGATAATTTGAGACCTTTGGATATTACAAATAATTACAGTTAATAATTACAAATGCATTCTATGTTTCTTAAGCCACACCAAAAATTAGGTCATTCCACTTTCATTTATATTGTTCCCCTGGCTGTTGTCCTTCTTCTATAGGACTCTCTGTCTCTCCCCTCTTGGTGTCTGTCCCATCTCTCAGGAAGAGTAGGGGAAGCCTTATGTGAGCTCATGAAAACCTCTCTCAACCACTACATGATTTGCTTAATTTTCCTTCTTTCTTCCTTCAACTTCTATTGTTGCTTGTGATGAATCTTCTAACTACCTCTCCTTCTCCCAGCCTCTCTACTGTTGCTGCCACTGACCCAAGTGATGGCTGTTGAAATCTATGCTTTTAGGTCCTTAGTACAAAGTATCTTCAAAAGATCCCTCTCTCACCACCTTTAAGTTGCATTATGGTTAATTGCATGGGCTTCGGAGACTGAATGCCTAGGTTCAAATGTCTGCTTTCCTAGTTCCTTGTTGTGTGCCCTTAGAATAGTTTTGTAACCTCTCTATGTACAATTTACTTTAAATGGGATTGTTCTGAGGATTCAGTAATTTAAAATATACTTGGAATAGTGTGTGGAATATGATAATCTAAATGTCAGCTTACATGTCTAGTAAGTGCCAAATCAATACCACCTAAAGCCTGAAGTTGATGTTTATGAAAACAATTCTTTTGAGTTTTACTTTTAGGACTCCATCCTCATTACAATTTCATTTTCTATCAGGAGTCTATGAGGTCTGGATTGAAAGACCATGTCAATGAGAAGTGCCCCTCTATGCTACTTGACTGTCAACTGTGACTTCCACAGTTAACAAGGCTTGAGTGTCTCCTCCAGGTCCATCTGTCCTAGGGGTTACCTGTTTCTCTGACACTAGTGTCTCCTTGTTGTTGGTAGGTGCCATTGAGTCAGGTCCAACTCATAGCAACCCTAATAGGAGTTTCAGTGACTGATTACTTCAGGATTGTTTTGGGAGTGGGCTGCCATGTCCTTCTTCCAATTTTAAGGTGCTGAGGATCAAACCCAGGACCTCAGAGAGAGAGAGCAGAGCAGCACTCTATCAACTGAACTAAGCCCCAGCCCCTTAGTGTCTCCTAGTGGACAGAACTTTAGAAACATATCAGAATTCAGAGGTGAGCAAGCTTAAGAATAGGCTGGCAATCTTGCTCCTTCAAGAAAGTTTCAGTCATCAGGGCAGATTTTCTTGCATAAAGAAAAACTTCTTGCACCTTCAGGCAGAAGTTCTATATATCTAAGCTTTGAAGAATCAAATGTTTCCAGTAGGCAGGTACAATAGAATATAAATATTTTGAGAAAGGCAATTTCTTGCCTCTTCTCTCCCTTGCTCATCTTCTCTAGTATTTATTTCATAATTTAGGTAACCCAAGGTAACATCAGTCAACTTAGAAGAGCTTATCTCATAAAAATTGCATAAACTTTTTAGCAAAACTCCTTCCTGCTAGCTAGCCTAATCTATGATATTGTCTGATCAGAAAGAAAAATTTACTCTCACACTTTAAATCAATACATATGAAACCCACCATGTTCGATATTTTGTACTGTTTATTTCCTTTTTAGTAAACTCTGCACCATTGTTAGGTAAGGGCCCAGTCATTTAACTGCTCTTTAGGTGATGCTGTGGTTGATAGATGTGCTACGATTCAACTCATCAAATTAAAATGGTTCCCTGATCAGAATACTCAATGCTATCCAAATGTTCCCTTCCCCTATCCTCTTCATAGGATAATGGTATCATCTGGGAACTTTAACAACATCTGAATTCATGTGTGACAGTTTGGGTCCCTTGGCACTTGAGCTTGCCTCTTCAGGCTTCCTGTCACTTGCCTTTATTCTCTGTGCTTGCACCAGCCTGAGCAACTTGCAGTCAATGGAGAGTGTCCTGTACTGTAAGGGAGCTGCCCTCCGCACCACCTATTCCCTCCCTGGGCTGTGCCCTCTGCCTCTCCTTCACCTTCTTTTGCCTGATTTACTTCCACTTATCCATTGAATCTCATTTTCAGTATCAGCTTTTCAGTCAGCCACTCTGTGCTTGGTACTGACCAAGTGCCCTGTGCAGACCCCATCACAGGGCACTGACCCTGTGATATAAAGAGTTGCTTTCCTTTCTTCTGTGCCAGAAAGTGAACTAGGGGACAGAAACTGGGTGTCTTACACCTATGTCCCCAGGAGTCAGCATTAGTACACATTGTGGTTGCTCAATGAAGTTTGAATGAATGAATGAGTGAATGAATGAATGAATGGTATAAGGAAATTTGCATCCTTCTAACCATATAGGTTCTTTGGCTGATCTGTGAATTAAATTGATGTCAGACAGATGGACAGGAAGAAAAATAAGACTCAAAGAAGTGGCCAGTTGACTGAGACTTATATGGCATCCTGAACTACCCAAAGAAATAGGGGGCTGGGGCTTCTAGGGGAGCAATGGAGGCAAATTCTGGGAAGGTGAGAGGAAGAAATGAATGGTCACTAATGGTAACTTTGTTATATAGAAAAAAAGTCTGTCAGACAGAAGGAAATCATGTTATTTGCAGGAAAATGGATGGAACTAGAAATTACCATGTTAGGGGAATTAGCCACAGTTGAAAAGTCATCATGTTTTCTCTCTCATGTGGAGCCTAGGAAAAAAGCAAAAAAGATATGAAAATAGAAGGGGGACTTTTAGTGAAGAGGAAAGGGAGCACAGGAGGGGGAAAAGGGAGGGCAACAGGGAGGGGTGAATAACAGCAAAATACATTATATGCATGTATGAAAATGTCACTATGAAACCTGGTATTTTGTACAACTAATATAAACTAATTTTAAAAGGAGATTAAAATATCTCTCTGGGGATAAACACTTGGTTTACCTAATTATCAAATATTGAACTGTGCACACAAGAGAAAAGAGAACAAAAGCTTATAATGATTTATACATATTAGCATGTATGGGTAAAGATGATCCAAAAAAACACTTGACTTATATTTAGTATTCATTATTGTTCTTTGGGTATAATTTTCCTCCCTTGGTTTCTAAAAATACTAATTAATATTAATAGATTAATTAAATTTTTCTTACTATATCTTAATTTGGAAAATGACCCTATAGCATAGGCATGTTTATTATATCCATTTTTCAAATGGAGAAATTAGACGTCATGTCAATTCAGAGTTTTATCTGGGGTCACAAAGTCAATGAGTGATAGAGTAAAAATTCAAACCTGGGTCTTCTGGATCCGAACATCAGTCTGTGGGACCTCTTTTGTATGAGAACAGTCACAATAATATCTGGGACCAAAATTGCTCTGTTAGAAGAATACAGATTCAAAAAATGATTCAGAATGAGCCAGTGGAGCTGCTTTAAAGAGTGTGAGCCTAATGGCATTGGAGAAGTTAGTCAGCCAGTCTTCACTTTTCTCATCATTAAATCACAGATATTAGCAACTGTCCAAGTAATGTTTTTATGAGATTTAGAAATAATGTGTATAAAATTCCTGGCACATAGTAGGCACTCTTAAAAGTGTTACTATTCTTACCATAGTCAGTACCCTTCAAAAGTTGTCTATATGGTCTCTGAGTGGTGCCACATGCGTATAATCCCAGTGACTTGGGAGGCAGAGGCAGGAGGATTTGAAGTTCAAGGCCAGAAACAGCCTGTGTAATTTATCTCAAGATAAAAATGCAGCTGGGAGTGCAGCCCAGTGGTAGAGTGCTTGCAAAATACACGGAAGGCCCTGGGTTCAGCCCTCTAGCACAACAAAAGGAAAACAAAAGCTATATAGATGAATACTGTATGAGAATAGTAACAGAGAAGATGGAAGCTCAGTAATGTTTAATATTGCACGAAATCATATGCAGAATGTTCATGTAAACTAAGAATATCAGTTTCATTCTATTGCCCTTGTTATCCTCCTTCTTGGGCAAAGTATATTTTACATTTTGGAGCTCACTAGTTTGTACAAATAGGAAAAAAATAACATTGCAAGTATGTGGATACTTAATAATACAACAAAAGGAGCTTCCAAAGCAAACTTGTTACTGTGCATTGTTACTGTGCATTTTCAGGTAGTGTAAGCAAAGATATAATTATTTGTCATCTTTTGAACATACTGCAGCACAGCTATTGGGAAGATCTTCAACATTGTATTCTGTGAGCTTGAAATTGGCAGCCCTCTACAGCAGATACAGTACCCAGTTATGTTTGTAAAATTGGCAAGTTCAAGGCAACAAATTCCTGCAAGCTTGAGGCTGCCTTGTTGATTTTCCTTTCAACTCCAACCCAAGTTGGGCCAAGCTCCTCCACTGCAGAACAACAATGTGGCAAGAAGGAATGAGTTTTTCCCCACCCTTCATCACTCCATACCTCCCTTTAGACAAATCATCCTGCCCAGATTTCAAAGATATCCCAGAGAGGCATTCTTGCTGTTATATCTCCAGGACTGCAGCCAGCACAAATCAAGAAAATGGTTTCCAGGTGCAGACTGCCTCCCCCCTCCCTTTAAAATCCAGTGCTTGCTCCAAGCTTTCCTCTGTGATGGATGGCAGGGGAAACAGGAGGGTAACCTTAGGGTTCAAAAGCCCAGAGAAAATTATTTTGCCATTTTCATTTTTAGAGAAGTTAGGTCCATTCTTCACTATGTATCACACAACCCAGCATGACTAATTCCATCTCTTTTGATAAGGCTCAGACTCCAAATAACTAAGATACATTATCAGAACCATAGAAGGAGCCCTACAGAGGGACTCTTTCACAAAAGTAGTTCTAATCCAGTGCTATTACTATCTCCCAGTAACTAGCTCCATTTTTTGCACAAAGATGTAATTGGTAGAAAAATTGCTTACTTTTCACAATAGTCCTAGATTTGCTAAATTCAGGTAATAGCAGATAATTATTAAGGGACAAAATGCTGAAGGGAAATGTGTGTGGGGAACTTTACTAGACATGATAATATTCACAGTAGTATAACAACAATTGGGATTGACAGTGTTTTCAGTACTTATCATTGGCCCTGTTCTTCTCCTTTACTTTTAACTATAGCCATTTCTCCTATTTCCAAATAGCAGGATATTCATTATCTCAAACACTTCCGGGTCATTGTTCAGGAGGTTTTCAGTATTCATATACAGAATATGCTTTTGCATTGTCAAAATATAAAAACCTTTAGCTTCTATTCTGTAACCATATTTATATATTCTACTTTTACTTTTTTCATTTTTATTTATTTTTTTGTGGTACTTGGGGGTTGAACCCAGGGCCTCACACATACTTTGCAAGTGCTTTGCCACTGAGCTGTGCCTCCAGCCCATTTTTAAGTTTTTATCCTGAAACAGAGTCTCATGAAATTATGCAGGCTGTCTCTAGCCTTGAACCTGCAATCCTCCTGCCTCTGCTTCCTGAGTCGTTGGGATTATAGGTGTGAGCCACTGCGCCCAGCTAATTATTCTATTTTTTCTATACAGCAAGTCTAAACATTTTCAAAAGCAGTTAATTTTGTTTGCCACACCATTATTATATGACTATTGCTCACTAAGTGGTAAGATTTAGGTCTCATAAAGAAGTAAAGTAGGCAGACACCATGGCACAAACCTGTAATCTCAGCTCCTCAGGAGGCTAAGGCAAGAGGATCACAAGTTCAAGGCCAAAGGCAGCCTATACAATTTAGTGGGATCCTCTACCAAAACAAAAATATTATCAAAATGTAGGGGCTAGGGTACAGCTCAATAGTAGAATACTTGCCTAGTATGTGTGGAGTCCTAGATTCAACCCCCTAGTAGTGCAAAAATTGTTTCCCTGTATCTCTAAACTTGATTCATGTGAAGGACATGTTTCACACATTAAGTTGAAGCTAATTTTTTGTTCATCCCACCAAATTCTCAAAATCACAAATTATAATTTGCTTTATTTTGGAACATAACCAATAAGCACTGTTTTTTTTTTTCTACTGAGGTTCTTAGTTTTATTGTTAGCTGTTTTTACTATGTCATTTTGCTTCCTATTATTTTACTTTTTTTTCTTATTGAGGAAAGAAATATATGCTTTCAGACCTACTCTATATTGCTAAGATTTTCAGATTCCAATCAAACACTTTGTGGAGTTGGAATCCATTTACTTCTTTTAAAATGGATTCCTAGTGGAGCACTCTGAATTTCTATTTTACTTTGGACTTAGTATTGGAAACTGCTGGGGCCTGCCAATATTCATGCTCTCTTCCTTTTTGGCATGTAACAAATATGCCTCTAGGCTTCTTGCAGTTGGAAGGGCAGGCTGACAGGGGTGTGGCTAGTAAGACTGACAGAAGAGGTATAGAAACTTCTAGGCTGGTTATTTGTACCTGTCCTCTGTGTAATCTTCCCTCCTTTTCTTTTTCTACTGTCTAAATGCAGAAGACTAGAAGACTCTGAAGACCTAGGAGAAAGCAAAGCCCCAAGATCAAGGAGTCTTGGGTGCCTGCATGAGAGAGTGGAATAGATATCCCATGTACACTGTGAAAAATAAGCATATAATCTCAGCAGGAAGTAAGCACATTTTGTGCAGGGCCACTGAGATTTGGGGAATGTTTGTTAGAGCTCTTAACCTACCCTGACTAACACAGAAATTGCTACCCTGAAGTGGGCTGCTACACAGTTGCAAAACCCAGAATTTGTGGCTTAGTGATTGGGTGGAAGATTGTAAGAAATCATCCTGAAGCCTGCACCCCCAGGCAGACCTGTTATGCAGTGGTAGCAGTTATGGTCAACTGTTATTTAGAACCATTTTGAAGGTGACTAGATGCCAAACTGAGCTTAAACTTTGGAGGAAGTGGCTGAGAAGAGTCAGAAAAAAAAAACATTGGGTGCTACTGGCTGAGGTATTATAAGGATGGGATGAGTTTAGGTGAGATTGTTTGGTTTGAAAGCATAAATAAAAAGAAACAGAACCAAGAAGTTAAATGCTATGAAAGAATGGCAAAGCCAGTTGTTTTCTAGAAAATGAACTGTGGGGAAGAAAAGTGAGGTTCTTTGCTCCACTGTGGCTTATTAGCAATTGGATGCTGCTTTCCTACCCAAAGCAGTGAAGATACCAAGCTTGATGTCTCTGAATAAACTTTGGGTGTACTTAATGGTGTCTGAAAATGATTGATAATAAATAGATCAATGTTGTTATTGTTAGGTGCTGTTGAGTTGAGTCCAACTCATAGCAACCCTCATAGTGTTTTCAGTGGCTGATTGTTTTGGGATTGCAGTAAGTTGCAAGGTGCATTTTCTTTGAAGGCATCTCATTGCCAAAGAATTCACAAACCTCATGGCAAAAGCTATAAGTCCCCTAAAGCAGTGATTCACCACCAGGGCCAATTTTCCTTCCCGGTGGGTATTTGGAAGTGTTGGAAGACATTTTTGGTTGTTACAACTGAGGGAATGCTACTGGCTTCAGAGGGAAATAGACCAGAGAGGCTGCTAAACATTCTATGTATATATAGGATATACCCTCATGACAAAGAATCATGCAGCCCAATTTACATAGTCCAGATTGAAAAAGTTTGGTCTAAAACAATACCCAAAATTGCATGAGGAGGAAGTGAACCTTGGAAGCTGAGGATCCTATAAGGAATTTAGACCCCACACTCAAGGTATAGGGGCACCATGGAGGATACTGACAGAAAAACTTCACAAAGACAGAACTAGGACTGCGTGATATGGTTGGCCAACTCCTGAGAGTGGATACAGCACTCATGTGTAGTGAAATCCTAGGAGGTCATCAGTGGCATGTCTGCCATAGTTTACACTGTCTTCTTGGTTTTCTTTCAACTCATACTTGATCAGTTTGATTCGTATATAATTAGTAGTTCAAAATAATTTTCAACACTTACCTCACTGGTCTCTGAAATTCAATATGGTCAGTTAAATTCTAGAATTCATCTGATTCCTAATGGCCTAATATTCTCCATTTTTTTCCATACTGGAGGTTGAACCCAGGGCCTTGCGTTTGCATGCTTTGCAAGTGTTGTACTACTGAGCTACACCCCAGCCCATTTTTTTACATTTTTGAGACAAAGTCTCAATAAATTACTGAGACTTCCTCTGGTCTCCAAAATGCGATCCTCCTGTCTCTGCCTCCCCAGACACTGGGATTTCAGGCATGCACCTCCAGGCCTAGGGTTCTCTGAATATTTTATAGGATCTTTTCTTTGGCTCTGTTGTTGTTGTTAGGTGCCGTCGAGTCAGTGTCCAACTCAGCAACCCTATGTACAACAGGCCAAACACTATTGTCATGCTTCTTTGTTCTTCATAGAGTTTTCAATGGCTGATTGTTTTTTGGGAGTGGGTTGCCGAGTCCTACTCCCAAGCCTATAGTACCTGGTGTTCCCAGGCGGTCTCCCGCCCAAGTGCCAACCAGGCCTTGCTTAGCTTTTGAGATCTGACAGGATCAGACGCCACAGTGGTACAGCTGCAGGCCCTATTATTCTGATATTTTTTGGCACTACTATTCTGATATTTCAAAAAGTATATCTCAGTTGGGTCCTTGTTTTTTACTCTTCTTGCTGGGCATGGGAAGGCCCCCGCAGGTCCTGTGAGCCTGAGCCTCAGCAGTGGGGCTCTGCCAGCATTTCTGCCCTGTCCAATAGCTGAAGCTTCCTGCTTGCATCAGAGCATCCTGCAGCAGTGAGTTTCTTGCTCCTCCACAGCTTCACAAGGCATCAGCCTCATGTCAGAGAAAGATTTAGAGAGCAGCCACATTTCATAACCATCCACCTGCGGCAGCTGACCACTACCTTGTCCTCATGCTGACTTTGGAATGCAGATAGGATGGGATGCCCTCTGTTCACCTGTTCCAGCCCTGCACCTGGGCAGGCCTTGGGTTCCTGCACCAAAGAGGATGTCTCTCTCAGGTCTCTTTGCCATGCCCTGGTGGCTCTGTCCAGAGTGAACAGGAGGGCTGTGGGTGAGAGGTGGCAATGGATGCAGACTCCTCTCATGTGGGAAAATCTGGGGAACTGCCAGACTAGCTCACACAAAGCCTTCAAAGACTTCCTAACATCACTGCTTTTTCTTATCTACTTCTATGGTGGCCACCTCTTTGTCTCTGTGTTGTAGGTACAGGAAAAGAGTATGTGTGTCCCATGTCTCAGTGGAGGGACTTGCTACCCTTTGGATTTCAGTTCACACATTGCCTTGTGACTGTAGCTCTCTGGTGGGCTAGAAAAAAATATGGCTTTATAGACTACCAAGCTTGGTTTTGTTGTTAGTGTGGGAGCAATACTATCTTGGGGGCTTTCTACACTGTAAATAAGAGCAGAGTCCAATGTCTGTTTTTGAATTTCTAAGAACACTGTTATTTCCTGATTTTTTTTTTTTTTACAGCAGTCTATTATATGTTAGAGATGTGATATATTCTTGGTTTTCACTGGACCTCTTAAGCCTTCTTGAGTGGATTTTTTACTTGGCCTTTCTTAGTCCTTCTCTTTGGTATTATTGTTTCCAAATGTCTGGTGAGTCTTGGCTTTCCATCTTTCCATGAAAGACTGAAAGGATGAATTGTGGAGCCGGTATGGTTTTCTGTCCCCTTAGGCCACTTTTCTGAATGAAAGAGATAAGTGGATAGGCCAGGTCAACTGCAGGCTTCACTTCAGGTTGGTGAGTGAGTCCTAACTCTCTCCATACTCCAGACAATTGTTTAACTATTTTAGGAATTCTCCTAAGGATTTTTTTTTTTTTGATGAGGGAGGAGGCAGAGAAACCTCATGAGACCCTTGCATCCCAGAGAAACAGCCTGATCATATAGCTGTTTTTTAAACAGTCTTCAAATTAATTCATCTGACTTCTGTCCCAACCCTCCTGTCCACTGCTGTCATGTGGCCACTCCATTCTGGGAAGAATACTTAGGATTCCTTTAGCCTCCACCTGTGTGTGTATCAGCTTAGATGTTCTACATTGTTCATCTTTACATTCCACAATCAACCTACTTTCTGTCATTGAGAAATTTATTAACAGCTCAGTCTGAAAAATATGTTCCTGTTTATATTCTTGTCTACTCAATGAAATTTGGAGATAAAGTGGTATTAGACATAGAGGTTCATTTGAGTCACCTGAACTGGTAGTTTCTCCATTCTGTGTATCCCTAGTTCCCATTCATTCTTTTGCATGATTCCCTTTTCCCTCTTTCTTCCTTGAGCCAATCAAAAAATTCCACTAGCCGTATACAAAATAGCTTCTGCCTCTTTGAATGCTTGGTATCAGCCGATGCCTTCCACTGAGAACTCACTCCACCATCTGTTTACCTGAATATTTTTACTAAAACATACACTGTTTCTATTCCCATCAAGTAAATATCAGGTACTAGCTACTACTACTGTTTCCATCACTTCATTATATTAGTATGTAGGTATAAAATATTGTTTTGTTTTGCCTTTCAAGAGACTTCTTTTGCCACATTAATGTTATGACACTTGCCTCCATCTGACTTTTCTTGCCCGTCTCCCACTGCTTGTCATCTAAACAAGTTTGCATGGAGAACTAGACTCTCAGAGCTTCGCACCTGCCATTGCCTTTGTCTGGACTATTCCACTCATCCTCTCTGTCCCCTGGGGATGCCATCTAACTTTAAGACTCATTCAAAAATCTTACCTTTTCCATCAGATTTCCCAGGCATGCTCCCTGAAGTGTTACCTCATTCTTCTGCTATGTCCTTTAGTGCTGATTGGCTGATTCTTCTGGTTCTACTTTATGTTTCTGACTTCTTAACAGTTTTATGTGACTGTAGAACAGCAGAAATAACAATGGAATTGACACAATAGCAAATATGTATTATTTAACCTAATTGCTTCCTAGCTATAGGACACTTCTGTGTCACTTAGCCACTCTCGGTATCAACTTCCTCATTTGTAAAATGAGAAATACCTCTTTACCTACTCCATAGAATGGAAATAATAAATGCTACTTAAGAGGTTTGTTGTAGGATTAAACAAGATACTGTGTGTCCAGGATCTAACTCAGTACCTCACTCATAGCAGATACCTAGCTAACCTGGCAAAAGGGAATTCCCTGCACCTTTGTGTTAGTTTTCTATGATGCATAACAGGATCATCATAAACTTGGTAGCTTAAAAACCACACACATCTTTTATTTCACAGTTTCTGTAGGTCAAAAGTTCAGGTGCAATGTAGTTGGTTCTCTGCTTTGGATCTCAGCAGGTTGAAATGAAAGTGCCAGCCAGACAGTGCTATCATTTGGTGCTCAAGGTCCTCTGCCAAACACATTCAGGCTGTTGTCAAAAGTCAGATGGTTGGGGTTGCAGGACTGAGTTTCATGCTTTCTTGCTTGCTGTCAACACAGGATCACTCTTATCTCCAAGAGACCACTCTCTGGTCCTAGCTACATAGTCCACTCACAACATATGTTCAACATAAGCAGGTAAGTCCTTTAAAGCTAGCAGAATCTTTCTACTGTTATACTCCTAATGAAATACACATAACCTAATGAAATCAAAAGAGTGACTATTCCCTCATCCTCACTGGTCCTTCCACACTAAGGGGTAGGAGATTAGACAGGACATATACACCAGAGGGTGGAATCTTAGGGACCATCTTAGAATTTTGCCTATCACACCCCTTCAAGCTAAAAGTCAGAAAAGGAAGAGTTCATAAGAACAAGAGAGTTGGGAAGTAATTGACTGAGATTTTTGTTGTTGGTAGGTGCCGTCCAGTCGGTATCCGACTCATAGCAACCCTCATAGGGTTTTCATTGGCGACTGTATTGGGATTGCCTTGGGAAGCCTGGCATAATTCAGGGACTAGGTAGAGAGAGGAGTGCGGACTGAAGGAATACGTATTTCTGTAAGACAATTGTAAAGAAAGTAAGGAGAAATGAACTACAGAAATATTTGTAGCTCGTGGGATAATCATGAACAGGATAATGGAAGAATATTTTCACTCATCCTAATAGTACTATTTTTGAACAAACAAATGGATAAGTGAAAGAATAAGTTCAGCTTAAAATGCATAAATCACTGTCTTTTACATTGTATTGTGTATAATGGAGTCATGTCAATGCATTTTCCAATGTAGATAACAGAATACTAAGTCATAATACCTAACCAATGAAAACAACAAAGATCATGTTGAAAATATGAAATACATTTCTAATGCTATCAGTTGTACTAACCAAAATATAATATTCCCTGAATAATTCAAATTTTAACAGTTTCAAATTTTGATGCCTTGAGGTTTTATAAATTATAAAAAATGATAATTTGATGTTGTTATTTGGCATTGCATTATTAACCTCATTCTTCAGAAAACCTCTCAAGTTTATTGAAATAATAAAACGTGATATTCTTACTAACAACTCTTCTTTGATATTAACAAGTTTATTGTTGCTTTTTAATTCAAACCAACAAATATTTGTTGAAAAACTATTATGCCCACAGTACTATATTAAGTGCCTTGAAGTATATATAGATAAGATACAGTCTCTGCAAACAAGTAATTTACATCCTAGTAGGGGAGACAGACAAATGTAATTGATTCTAATTCAGAGCACAAGTTGCTCATTGTAGAAAAAAAAAATAGGTACAGATGCAGGGATATGAGGCCAGCATGGGTTTAAGGAGTTTACTTCTTCATAGAAAATCTGGGCTGGCTTTTTATTTGAACTGGCATTTAAACTGAGCCTTGAAGGAAGATGCGAACAGGTGGACATGGATGAAAATGATAATATAACCTAAGATGTGATAAAGATAGCTCATACAAAGATAGGAATGGGAATTTTGGAATGTTTTGGGAGCTACTAAATTACAAGTCATAATGTGTACTATTAGGAGAGTCAGGGATGAATAAATGTTTGTAAAAGACTGGATATAAAGATGAAAGAAAAATTATAGCTACCTTGGATACCAGGGAGGATTCATAGATATTCTGTGATGAAACCCACTGAAGGCTTTTAAGGAGGGAAGTGGCAGGAATATTCTTGGGAAGAGGACTCTAAGAGCAGAGCAAGGGAGATAAGTTTGGAGAGGAGAGTAAAACTAATTTGATAATTATTGGTTTGTTCGTTGTAAACCACCTGAGGATATGCTAGCACTGGGAGGTTGAGAGAAAGAATACACAGTGTCTGCCCTCCTGAAAACATGTACTGTGCAACCTTTTGGTGATGTTCTGCTGCATCGTGCTTCTGTGCAAAGATACGACCAGAGTGTCAAGTGCCTGATAAATTATGGTGGAACATAAGGTGAAAATAATTTAAATAAATTCTAAAAGGTCTTGAGTGCAATGCTAAGCCTTAAAGGATTTACAGGATGAAAACATTTTTTAGAAAGATAATCCTAGTGCAGGAAAGGAAGAATAAACAAGAATATGGAAACCCTGGCAGTGGAGAGATGAGTTGGAGATAGTGGCATATTTATGTAGGAACTGATCAGGGCCTGAATGTGAGAAGCAATAGCATATGGATGACGTATACATTCCGGAAATAAGGGAAATATGGTTGGATTAGGAGGCCAGTGTCAGGGTTTGTTGTTATTGTTGTTAGGTGCCTTCGAGTCGGTATCCAACTCATAGCGACCCTCTGTACAACAGGGGAAACACTATTGTCAGTGCTTCTCTGCTGTTCATAGGGTTTTCAATGGCAGATTGATTTTTTGGGAGGGGGTTGCCAGGTCCTTCTCCCAAGCCTACAGCTTCTGGTGTTCCCGGCGGTCTCCCATCCAGGTACTAACCAGGCCCGACCCTGCTTAGCTTCCGAGATCTGATGGGATCGGATGCCACAGGGCTACCACTGCAGGCAGTGTCAGGGTTTATGTTTGGAAATAATAAGGCTCTTCCTTAGGGTTGAAGCTCTTGTAAATGATCAAAAAAGTGAGAATTAGAAGCTGGGACAGCTCAGGCTTGTTCATTCCCATTTTCCTTGTTCAGAGAACAAAGTTAGCCTATAGTAATGTGAATTCTTAGGAAAATGACAAAGACTAAGTAGCTCTTCCTGAAGGGTAGGAATGATCAAGATGAGGAACACATAAGGTACCAACAACCACTGGAAGCTCTATCTTTGTGGTAGTTTCTCTTTGCCTATTTGTGTAATTGTTTCCATTGGTGCCGTGACATATTGAGCATTTGAGAGATCAAATGGCTTAACTCTAAAATGCAGTCATAAATCCCAGTTCTGGAAGCCTGTCAGGTCACCATTTTGGAATGTACAGGTTATACACTGATCAACTCCAAGATCACCATTCACAAATACCACAGTGTAATTGGTTCCCCTGAAGTTGTGCAATGATAGCCCTGAGCGCAGCAAATGAGGGGAAAGTGACAAAAGTCCATAAGGGGGTTCCTATCCAGTATGACAAGGTGCTTCTCTTCAGCTTTTACTCTTGAAGTGGGAGTACAGGAGGAACCTGTCTCCTGCAGAGGCATTAAGTCTCACTGCAAGGAAACAACAATTGCTCTCGGCTTGCGGTGGATGGTGCATTGAGCTCTGGATATAGACAGTGGTTTATTTCTTTTGCTTTCCCTCTAGAAGGCCCCCCTTTGGTCTCTGAAAAAGAAGGTATACTCTCCAAAATCTTTTATTTTTTTCTACAGATGCAACTTTTGTGTCTTTTATACAGTTAACTGTCCTTGGACACACATTTTCTATACCTGTTACATTTCTTGGACCACTTGCCTCTTAATTGCACTGCTTTTGCCAAACCCCAAACTTACTTTAATCCAACTGCTTCAGAAAGTGGCCAAGCAAAGCAGAAAATAAAAAGGGTTTTATACCAGAAAAATCATCATGCTGCTGTTTAATGGTTGTGAATCCTTGATTTTTATACCACAAAGGTAATAATACTTGCTTCACAAGTACATTGTGAGGAATAAACAAGATTACCTGTGTATAAGATTTATTGATTATGAATACAACTACTTAACAAATGTTAGCACCAGTTCTCTATTCCCACACAGTTACTCATTCTTTGTTTTGGTCAAGAAATTACTAACAAAATCAAAATGGTAGAACATCAAGCAGATTTGTTTAGATGATATTGTCAGAGGATGGGCAATGTAGGGAAATATTTTTCTTCACTTTATCTCATACTCTGAAAACTTTAAATCAGTTGTAGATTTTCAAATTATTTAAGATATCATTTACTCCTGGAGCAATTCTTGGCTAATCATCTAGGGGGATTTCTTTTGACCCTCCTTTTTCTTTTCTTTTCTTTTTTTTAACTGCTCTCATATTCAGTTGAGCTGAAAGTTTCTTTACTATGTGGCACTCCTTAAAAGAAGTCATACCGGTAAATTATTTGAAATTTGATGAAGTCTGTCTACATAGAAACTCTTGGAGTCTTTTATACTGGCAAATAAATGCCAGGAGGAATAATGGCAGAGATGCCTGATGCTACTGCCTTTTGTTAAGGTCTAATTTTTATACAATAGAATTGCACGAGTGTCATGTTTTCCTCTACTTTTGGGATTTGATGCTTGCAGCTATTAAGAAAAGAGCTTAAATTTGTGGGCAGAATCATGAAAATACCTTGGGACTTTCTTGTAGAAAGCTTCAAGGAAAATAGAACTTGAGTATCTCTATACTCAGAAACAGTGATTTATATATCATTGTATTACTCTTATGTGCAGGAATTTTATTACTTGATTCTTGGTAAACTATATTTTTTCTCCAAAATGTCCAGAGCAATATCTTCATGATCAACTCAAAACAAAGTCTCTGGGACAAAGATACTGAGAAGTTCCACCCATTTTGCTACATCAAAATGGTTTGTCTGACTTATACTATTATATTTCTGATAAGTCACTATTTCACATTTAAGTACTAATAGTGAGAACTCTAGGTGGTATTATAACTACTGTGAAAATTTTCAGGAAATATTGTAGAATATTACACTAACAAGTCCTCATAAGTCATTGAGTCCATTCCACCAGGGATGATTCTGTGATCCAAGGGGTTTAAGCATCTATTTTAGTGAGTTAAGGTGCTGGAACAGAGCCATTTGCTGGATACTCTTTCTATGACAGCATGACCCACTTTTAGGTATATAGTAAGAAAGTCAGATTAAATTGGAAATAGGATTTAAAGTTGACAAGAGGATTGTGCAGTTTCAAACCCATAATAAATACCAAGATCAATTTCATATATGAGATTTATTTCTTCCCTGTCTTGTTATCTTATGTCATTTCATTGTGGTATAATCATAACTGTAGAAACGTAGCAAGTCTTCAAAAAACAGTGGTGATTCTATGTTTACAGACAAATCTAAAAATTGGATTTGGCCTAAGCCTTCTAAATCAAACTAATTCCCTTTCTCAGGTTAATACCAGAAGACTAACATAATATATGGAGCTTACAAGATGGTTTTAGTGCTATGTTAAAGATTAATGGTTCATTCAAATGCAAGCAGCAGTGTCTTTAGTAAAAATTTTAGTTGTGTTAAAGGGAAATATAATACAGGATAATGGAAATACATCATATTCAACATAATAATTTTGTCAAACTTCAAAATATTCTTTTTAAAAAATTATACTTATGTGTAAAAGTCCAGGAAGGTAGCTGTTAGTATTTGTTCTTATAAAGTAAATGGTTGCCTCTTTCTACCATCCAAATCAAATAAAGCAGATTTTTAAAAAGTCACCTAAAAGTGTGAAGAAATTGACACTTGCAAATGTTTAGGCACATGAAACTATATCAACTAATACATGACTTTTTCCAAAAACATTCCCAATGCTTTTTTGTGAACATATATTTAATATGAGTCTGTCAAAGAGCTATTTCCAGAGGTAGGGAAATATGGTAGAATCAGAATTTTTCTGAGTATTTTGCTAATTAATGATCAAAAATTCTCACAATGGCTGGGCACTGTGGTACATACCTGTAATCCCAGCTACGTAGGGCACGGGGGGGGGGGGGCCTAAGGCAGAAGGATCACAAGTTCAAGGCTAGAGGAAGCCTATGCAACTTAGTAAGACCCTATCTTAAAACAAATTAAAAAGTGGCTGGGATGCAGCTCAATGGTGGAACATTTGCCTAGAGTGTGTGAGACCTCGGATTTGACCCCTAATATTGTGGAGTGGGGGGAATACCTCAAAGTAATTTGAAGAAATTATAAGATCAGGCTTTGAAAATCTGCCTTCTGTTGCTTTCCTATAATCAGCACATACCTTAATACTTGCTCTGCAGAAGCTTGACCCTGTCTGGCAACACACCACTTCTTGTGCTTCAGGAACCAGAATTGCCAACAACACACAACATCTCTAAAGGGGAAATTAGAGCATCTCTAAAAACGAACTATGACCCCAGAAAAGAAATGTTGAGAACCAGCCTATACTTTAGATCAAGGCAAAATAATTCAGTTTCAGGCACTATTCACCGAAAAGCTCAGATGCTGGAACCTAATTTGAATCTTTAGGCTTTGTGTGTGAAATCTGTCACTGATACAGAGATGATAGCATGTTTAGTGTATATCTAACATGGCATCTGAATGTCTTAGAGAACTGAAACTGTCCTGTTGGGCTGTCAGCACCTGAGACTGACTGTTTCTTTGTGAATGCCTTAAAGATTCAGATATAAGGCTGGGCACTTGGCACATGCCTCTAATCCCAGTGACTTGGAAGGCAGAGGCAGGAGGATTGTGATCTTGAAGCCAGAATCAGCCTGTGTAATTTAGGGAGACTCTGACTCAAAATAAAAAATAAAAAATGGGCTGCAGGTGCAGCCCAGTGGTAGAACACTTGCAAAGTATATGTGAGGCCCTGCTCAACCCCATGTACCACACACACACACACACACACACACACACACACACACACACACACAGATTCAGATTTAATTGTTTAATTTCAATGGGATTAAATTATTACGCTGAAAACAAGATCTTTCCCAAAAGGAAATGTGTAGAATTAAGATAGCCATTGCAAGTTAAAGGGACCATCGCAAGACACAGCCTTTGTTGCGGGTTTTGCACTTAGAAACAAATCCAAGGCTGAGCAAAGCCCTTGTATTTTTAAAAGGATGGGGCCAGCACCTATGTATATGCACTGGGTATGTATTGCCCATAAGTGTGCATGGGTACAAGCACTTGGAATCTTCTCTGGAGGGTGTGGTTGTTGTTTTTAGGTGCCGTCAGGTCGGTGTCCAACTCTTAGCAACCCTATGTACAACAGGCAAAACACTACCATCAGTGCTTCCCTACTATTCATAGGGTTTTCAATGGCTGATTGGTTTTGGGGAGTGAGTTGCTCAGTCCTTCTCCCAAGTCCCTATAGCACTTGGTGTTCCCAGACAGTCTTCCATTCAAGTACTAATCAGGCCTGACCCTTCTTAGCTTCTGAGATCTGACAGAATCAGTCGCCACAGTGCTACGGCTGCAGAATAGGGGAGCCTAAGTGGCTCTCCTAGGGTTGAGAGAAATAATCCGCTAGAGGGCTGGCAGCAGAGGGGTTAATTAGCAATCTAGATTTATGGTGAGAAGAAAAGGCCCCATTAATCCCTAGGGAACAGTTTTTAGGACCTCAGTCTGAGTTTTGGTCTTAGAAGACTGTCCTATTTTGTGAGGACAGAGTGGGGAAGGGAGAGGTGGGAGTCATGGTCTGCAGCATGAAGCCTGAGATTCAACTCTCAGCTGAAGTTCCCTGAGGGACAGTTGAGTTCAGTCTAAATCTAAGAACAGATCCATCCATAAGGGCTAAATAGACAGTGGGCCTAAGATTTCCTGTGGCACCACGAGCAATCTGGGCTCCAAAACTATCCTGAGCTTGTTGGAGACTAAGTTCATGGTAGTAGAATTAACATAAAATCTTGTAACTCTAAACAGGGTGACATATAGCAAGATACTCAGTCATTATTTCCCACAGCAAAACTCAACCTTGTATTTGGAGTTTCTACCATGGAGTTTGTTGTTGTTAGGTGCCATTGAATCATGTCAGACCCATAGCGACCCTATGTACACAGACCGACATACTGCCCAACACTGTACTGTGCCTGGCACTATGTAGGTGCTTCTTTGCTATTCATAGGGTTTTTAATGGCAGATTGTTTTAAGAGTGGGCTGCCAGGTCATTCTCCCATTTTTGCAGTGCCAGGGATAGAACCCAGGACCTCAAAGAGCACAGAGGAGCACTCTACCAACTGAGCTAAAATTGATGAAATGCTGACTCTGATCTCTGACCAATGTACATAAAAATGTTGTGGTCCAATTCTTTAAGAGAAGTTCTCTGTACGTTTCCTGTACTATTCTTGGTGTAAGCAAGAGGTGTAGGCAATGCTATTTGTCTTATGTCTATTTATGTAAAACTGCAAATAAAAGTAAAGCCAGTAGAGTTGAAGTTCTAGTTTAATGTCACTGTAGAGCTGGAGCTAAAAAGCATCAGTTACTCTCATGAGTTCTTCTGTGTTCTGACCCAGAAGTCTTTCCCCTGAGTCCCCTGTCACTGTCACTAAGATGCCATGTCACTGGCACCTCTTCCCGAATGCTCAGTCTAGTCAGCCCTGCTTCAAGCTGAGCAGCCCACCCTGCATGATTCCATTCTTTAAATTTCTGCTTATTGTTTACTTCTCTCTCTTCTCTCATCCAGTTTTTTTTTTTCACTCTTCAAAGCCTAGTTTGATGTCTCCTGTAGGATGGCTTCTGTAGTTCTGATAGTGCGAATCTGAACATTTAGCACATATTGTTCCCTGGTGCTTAGCACCTTTTCTTCTTTCTTCTCAACAGTGCTTGGGAATTTTATCTTATGTATTTTAATTCCCACAGCCTAGAGACTGTAAAAAGAGCTCAGTAAATACCAATTTGATTAATTGCTCTGCAGTTCTTAATGTTGAATTATATAACCTATGCATTTTAATTGTAATCTAATAGCCTATAGTTCAGCTATGCAGGGAGATATGTAAGATCAGAAATCTTATTAATGCCCATGTATTCCCAGAGTATTCCTTTGACAGAAAATATAAAATAAGGTATATGATCTTGGATTGTTTATCTTCATTGCTATGAGTTTTAGAATACATGATCCCTTGGGGGTCCATGTTTTGAGTGTGTCTAAGCATAAGAAAGTCTATGTATCATCTCTCTGGAGACAACGCAAAACTCAACCTGGAGATTATATGATTCTGGGAAGAATGCTTATGTTCCTCAGTCAGTGATACAGAAGGCCTCTTTGGGATGGTAGAACCAGGCTGAATTTCATAGGTATAACAAATGATAGAGAGAACTTGGAAAATAGAGCCGACTTGGAAGAAGAGGGGATGAGATTCAGCAATTGGCAATGAATGCAGATGTGGCAGGAGAGTATCATGTGACTTTTGGAAGTACAGACAGCAGGTAGCAGGTCCTGCATAAAGGAAGCTAGGGCTCATAGGCAGATTTACAAATGTGGGGTGATATGAGGAAAAAGAAAAGTTGGGCACCATTTGGTTAAATGGTAGAAACAGGGAAATAATTTGTGAACTCCAGTTCTTCATTAGAATCTTTGGTCAGAGCGAGACCTGTAGCAATTCTGAATAGAAGGAGAGAAAGAAAGTAGTATTAGTTTGAGGGTCTTTAAAAGTCCCAAGAGGCCAACCTAGACTGAGAAACTGAACCAGGTTGAATCTGTAAGGTTTTAGTGGATCACTCCCAAGGTTGCAGAAAGACAGGGATATGGAGCCAAGCAGATAGTTATAATTTATTACCTGCCTAGAAGAGCAAAATAGATTTGAATTTAACATGTCTTTGCATGCTTCTTTGAAGATGAGTTAATATTTATATGAAGCTGACTTTGATGGAACCACTCTTGATTGCACAAGAGATGGAATGTGCTCTGAGAGGGGTGGGCAGGTCAGAATATAAAAAGAAATTATTATAATACAAGCTTCCTTATAAATCACAGATTTCTCTTCCAAGACATATTTTATCAGCTGATTCTGTCATAACCTGCATTTATCTTCCTGCTTTATGTCTTTCTAATACATGTGTGTACACTTGCACACATGCACACGGTATGCTGTTCAATTTCTTTTGTATTCTTTATACCTGTAAAAATATTTTCCTTTTCTTTCTGTGGTAAAATGTGTCACTTTTCTTACTCTAAAACAAGTGATTTAACAATTTCATTTTCCTAAAGCTCGTGGAAAATGAAATCATGTGTTTTAAATCCCTTACTTTCCAATTTCCCATTCTTGTCTTTTGTAACAGAAACTATTTGCCCTTCTAGTCTTTCCTTCCACTTTCAAACTGTTCTTAAAAATATTCCTATACAAAATGAATGCACATTGCCAGTAGGATTACTTATGTGGGCTCTGAACATCATTATTTACCTCTTATGTATCATGTGAATATATAGACTTGTATCCTAATTTACTGTGGAGTAACAAAGTTCACTAGAATAGCACAGAAGGTTATGTGTGTGTATATATAAGCTATATCATGTCTATGCCAACTGAGTGTGTTGGTGAAAAAGCATGAGGAAGGCATTTGCAAGAGTTTAAGGAATATACAACAGATTGAGTTAAGAAAGGCAGAAGCTGAAGGGCATCAGACTGAAAAATTGAATTAGGCTAGTGAGGTATGGATTGTTTGAGGGTTTTGAACCAAAAAGAACACAGAAATGGCCCAAAGATCTTCACAGAATAGCTGTTCTGTTGAAGAATGTAGGTGAGTTTTAAAGCTAATCAGGCCTCCATTTCATTAAGGAGTGGGGGAAAGAGAGAGAGAGAGAGAAAGACAAAGAGAGAGAGGTGGCTTCTGTGGAGACAAGGAGCATGAATTTTAGAAAAGGACTCAGATACAGCTAATAAAATAGAATTTTATAGATTCTGTGATTATGCTTTTAGCTTTATTCTGCTGCTATCTCCCTCAAAAGATCAATTTGTGATCATTAGATATTGGAAATCTGGCCATTTGGGGCTCACCCTCTTTTTAATGTTAGGTTCAAGTGGAATTTCCTGTGACAGAAAACTAGAAGTTTCTCAGGATGATTTTAAGCTTCTCGAACACAGAGTATGAGTTTTCTAAGTATTGTATGCCCACTACCTAGCATAGCACTTGGAATATTGTTGTTGTTAGGTGCTGTCGAGTCAGTATCCAACTCATAGCAACCCTCATAGAGTTTTCAATGGCAGATTGCTTCGGGATTGCTTGGGAGTGGGTTGCCAGGTCCTTCTCCCATTTTTGCGGTGCTGGGAATTGAACTCAGGACCTCAGAGACTGTAGCACAGCACTCTACCAATTGAGCTAAATCCCAGCCGACTTGGAATATTGGAAAGCTTTAAAATATGTGTATTTTTTCACCAGAAAAGGAACAGTTACAATGAACAGGTAGGATCATAGGACTACTCATCTTTCTGAGGCCACTTTCCTGAACCTAGCACCACAAACTATTGTTTTGTTTTGTAGGCACTCATAAGCTTATAAAAATCATCAGTGCATCAATGGTTTCTTTTCAGCTACTTGGGCAGGAAAGATGTAGTACTTTGAAATGTGTTCAAACTGGCAGACCCAGAGAAAAGACAAACCCATCTTCTTATGGAATTAAGTGTTCAACAGGGACCAAAGTGAGGATTTGGGATTTGTTTTTGGTTTTGAGCATTTGTTTACCTAAAACAATCAACATAGTATTTAGCATGTTTCTCCTAACAGACTTTATAACAGAATTTTGAGATTCAAATAACAATTGTGCAATTGCTAGCACAAACCCCATGTTATGTTTGTTTTTCCCCCCAGACAAAGGTAGATTTCATAAACATTTTAGTGTAGTGGGGAAAACCCAGATTGAACTGTGGGAGACTTTCTGAGCAAATAAATCCATTCTCTAAATAGATTCTTTACAGTTGATGACACTTTTATCTTTCTTATTCCAGGAACATTATGCCTCTAGATAGATGATAGGTGGATAGACAGACAACATGTGTATGAACTGGCTCATATGTGAGAAATTATTTAAAAAGCTATTAATCTGAGATCATAATTAACCTGAAACATGTAATCTGAAATCCTTAATTCACAGCTCTGTGTCTTTTATGAATTCAAGAGAAAAATTATTTCCTCAACAATTCTTTTTTGTATTTTTCAAAACCATATTTGAAAATAACATCCACCTTGATTTTCAGGTTTTCTTACACAAAGACCTATAAGAAAATTTTCCACTTAAGCTTATCCTAGGTTAAAAATATTATCCACAGAGCATATGCCATACATTTGCTTTCCCAACCACTTCTATATGCACAGAATCCTTAAAAAGAAATTCAATGCCTGAGTAGAAAGCATTTTCCCTCAGAAAATCAGTAACACCCACGTTATTTAAATTTTTGATGATTTCTATTATATTGTGACCCCAAATAGCCATTCTTTGCGTTATAGTCACGTGTGTATGTGTGTGTATGTGTTCTTGAATCCTTCCAAAAATATACAACAAGCAATATGAAGGAAAAAACTGTGATCTCCTAATTCCCTAACATAGGACCTACTACAAAGAGGAGCTGTATAAATATTTATGGAATGAATTAATAAAAGGTAGCAACATATATATCACGTGGAATCTGTAGCCAGGTTTCTCATATTGTGATAAATATTTTTATGCTTGAGTTTGTTGAGTGTAGTGATGTTTCACATGATTCCACATGGAAAGGGAGTCCTGGAGAAGGGGCATGGAATTAGGGGGACACTTTTGCTTTTGGATGAGTGGTTTATTTGAAGGAGATCTCAGCCATTTTTGATTCCATAGAGAGTAGCAGTGGACACACCCCTACAGGAATGTGAGGGAGAGGAGTGGGGATTTATTAGGAAGTATGTTTGCCTTTTATTCTAGTTAATAATCTACCTTTTTTTTTTTGTTGTTTGTTTTGGTACTGTGGCTTGAGCCCAGGGTCTCGTGCTTGTATGCTTTGCCAGTGCTATACCATTGAGCTGCACCCCCGGCACCCCCCCCCCCTTTTTTTATGTTTTGTGACAGGATCTTGCTAAATTACACAGTGCCTCTGGTCTTGAATTTGCGATCCTCCTGCCTCCACCTCCCGAGCTGCTGGGATTACAGGCGTGTGTCACCATGCCCAGCTCATAATCTACCTTCTTAAATAACATGGGACACACTGATCCTTGTGTGGAACAACCACTTATGAGGCTTGAGTGAAGCCAGAGACAGGCTGTTCTGGGCTTGCTGCTGCAACCATGGAAGTCTTTGTTGAAGTCTTTGTTGAAAAGAGGGTATCTCTGCAAGTTTTGCCATCCTTTTGTAACACATAAATCTCACACCCCAAAGGTCCATGCTTACCAAAGAAGTTTTCCTTTCTTTTTCTTTAATCTTCTTTACCTTTTTAAAAATCATAATCTCCAATGGTATGACTGCTGGAAATTGTTCTCCTAGAAGTAGCCCCCAGCTGGTTCTAGGAAACCCCTTGGTATCATCTCAGGTATGTTTGGCATCAGATCTCTCTGGTTTTACTTCCTCTGCTCACCTGCCACCTCTTCTTTGGTGACCATTTTGACTTTGTTTCTTTTCTGAGCCAAGCCACAATATGATTCCTCTCACTTAGGCATAGACCCCCTACCTGCCCTATGTCACATGTTCACATTGGTCAGAGAACAAATAGCAGGTCACATGCAAAGGCAGTCCCTCTGCAGTTCCTCACAGGGCATCCAAATTTACTGAAAGTTCAAATATAAAAAAAAGACTGTTGTTGTTATGTGCCTTTGAGTCATGTCCAACTCACAGTAACCCTATGTACAAAAGAACCAAACACTCCTGGACATTGTGCCATGCCTGGCACTGTGTCAGTGCTTCTCTGCTCTTCACAGGGCTTTCAATGGTGGACTGTTTCAGGAGTGGATTGCCAGGTCTTTCTTCCTAGCCTGCAGCACCTGGTATTTCCAGATGGTTTCCCATCCTGGGAGTAACCAGGATGACCCTGCTTAGATTCAGGATCAGAGGAGATAGGATGCCAGGGTGGTATGGGCTGCAGATGGAAAAGACTGTGGACAGTAACTTACAACCCTTGGGTTAGTTAACTTTTCATTACCGTGACAGATACCTTAGAGAAAGAATTTAAAGGGAGAAAGACTTATTTTGGCTCATACTTTCAGAGATGTCAGTCCATAGTTGGTTGGCCTCATCACTATGGGCCTGTGGTAAAGCAGAGCTTCATAGCAGAGAGGGTAGAGTGGAGCAAAGATGCTCACTTATAGCAGCCAGGAAGCAGAAGGAGGCACCCATGAGGAAGGGGCCTGGGAAAAGAGAGAGCCACAAGAACCTGCTCCCCCAGTGACCTACTCCCTCCAACTAGGTTCCAGCTCCAGAAGTTTCTACTACCTCCCAATAATGTCATTATATTACGAATTTATAAGTTTTGATGAATTTCTCTTTTGATAAAGCTGGAGCCCTTATGATATAATCACTTCCAAAAGCCCTGTCAGCTGGGAACCAAACTAACATATGAGCCTTTGAGGGACATTTCAAATTCAAATGATGACAACCCCTATTAGATGTGGCTACTCTTAAAATCTAAGACCAACTTCATAATTCCTTACTGGGCTAGCTCTGTGATCATCTCCTGTAGTTTTCCCTGCAGCAGGGATATCTTATGCTTACCACCATGATTACTGCCTCGGTCTGTAGAACCAGTCAACACCTGGTCAAAGAGAGGGGAAATAGAAGACTTTATTTCCAAAGCTAGGAACACCCTATTACTAAATCTTCCCAACAGAATTAAAATGGAAAAATCCATACAGGTAAAATTCCACTTCTCACATACATGCACTTGATCTGGCTCCATGACCTCCCCAAACAGCCTCAATAGTAAAAGTACATGTTACCTCTAATCTGTTTATCCCATTTTTTTCTGATTTGAGTTGAATAGCACAAAAATTAGTCATATCCTTTAAACTAACTTTTGTCTAGCACAATGTGAAGTTAATGTGTTAATCAGATTACTGCTCCCAAGTTCTTATCATCAAATGCTTTACTGTGCATATACCTAGCAACAAAGTATGGGCCACGGCATTTAGGTATAGATGGTACACATTCAGATTAAGAATGGCAAAACTCTTCTAACTCTTATGGACACATTTATTAAGTAGAAAGTTTATTCTGTCAGCCTAAAGCATCTGCTTGGGGTAAATTCATAGAATCCATGGCTTCCTCAGGAACATAGCAAACTTGCCCTTAGATGGTGTTGTTAATGCCTCTGAGTAGGGTAAGACTCATAGAGACCCTACATACAACAGACCAAACACTACCGACACTGTGCCATGAATAGCACTATCAGTATTTTTCTGCTAATCATAGGGATTTCAATGGCTGGTTTTTTGGGTGAGGAATGGACTGCCAGGTCCTTCTCCGAAGCCTACTGAACCTGATATGCCTAGGCAGTCTCCCATCCAAGTCCTAGCCAGGCCCAACCCTGCTTAACTTCTGAGATCTGATGGGATTGGACACAGGCATGCCCTTACATATGTTCCAGTAAATGCCCACTTAAGCAAATTTTCCAATAAATAAATAAACTTTAGTCTCCACTCATGGGGAAAATTTTGCTTACTACTTTGAAGATGATGGTTTTTAAGCTCCAAAAATGTTAAGGTCAAGTCTTTCTAAAGCATTCCCTCTCTCTATTGCCTCTTAGTCTCTTCTGATGTCATGAAAATATAAAAATTTACCTAAATTGTATTAACTCATGTCAGACCTACACAGTTATCTCTAGTCCCAGGTGATTTTATAAGATTTTATAATTCTCTAAAACTAATAGATACTTCCTATGTAATAAAAAAGAAAATGTGAACTTGACAACAGCAGTATGCATAGAATTGTATAAGACGGATAGTTGGGAGATAGTAAAACAAAGGCAATGCGATCAGATAACCCTGGCTTTGAGTGCTTACACTGTCTTTTACTAACACTTAACATCTTTAGAAATGGGAGGAGGATGTGGCAATCCATTCCTGAGGCAATCCCTAAACAATCAGCCAGTGAAAACCCTATGAGGGTCACTATGAGTCGGGCATGACTTGTCGGCACCTAACAACAACAACATCTTTAGAAAGTTACTTAATCTTCCTGAGTGTTATGAAAATACAAACAGCAGAAATTTCTTTATAAACATTTTGTGTGGAATATATGAGATAACTCATATTTACTGTTTAGCTCAATGAGATTCTATTATTATTATTATTATTATTATTATTATTAAAGAATTTCATTGCCAGCACTATTTTAAGATTTCCCCTTGGAATCTTCCAATAATTCCCATGAGAATCTTTTAATTTTTGCAGCAATTTAGCTGGAGTATAAGATTTTGAGCTATACAATGACTGACTAACAGATTTTTGTAGGAGATTGAGGACTAAGCACAAATACTAAACCTTCTCAGCAGGCTTGGGACACACATCCCTGATTTGGTAAGAACACATTTATATCACAAGAAAAGCCATAACAAGGGGAACAGAGGAGAGTGAGATGTCCTAGTCTTTCAGAGTGATCTCAGAGATACCATAAAGGAAAGATAAGTTCTCGAACACAAAATGAATTAGATCGGAAGCTTTTAGATTCTCAGCTAGGCTCTTAACTGAGACTCAATACAGAGGTAAACAATGTGGGTTTGTCAAATTTGCTCGGGACATCCAAGGTCTGAGTGTGTGGGGTAATATGTGCTTACTGCCCTCTGGATTGTATTTCAGGACATATCTTGAGATGTCTTTTTTGATGATGAGTGCAACCCTGTTTCTCTTTGTCATTCCCAGCATAATAGACCATATGATTATCTGACTCAAAATGGCCCATGCCGGTCCATTTTAGTTCACTGATGCCTAGAATGTCAATGTTTATGCACTCCATTTCTCTTTTAATGATTTCTAATTTTCCTGCAGCTATAGCCCTGTGGCATCTGATCCTGTCTGATCTTAGAAGTTAAGCAGGGTCAGGCCTGGTTAGTACTTGGTTGGGAGACCACCTGGGAACACCAGATACTGTAGACCTGGGAGAAGGACACAGCAGAAAATCACTGCCATTAGTGTTTCACCTGTTGTATTATGCAGGGTTGCTATGAGTCAGACACCGACTGGATGGCACCTAACAACAACAACAACACAGCAACAACAATTTTCCTAGATTCGTACTATGTACATTCCATGTTCCAATTATTAATGGATGTTTACAGTTGTTTCTCCTCATTTTGAGTGGTGCCACATCAACAAATGGACATCACTGGGGCTTTACTCCATTTCCATCATTAAGGTAGACTCTACTTTGAGGAGGCAACTCTTCCCCAGTAGCCTTTTGAGTGCCTTCCAACCCAGGGGGCTCATTTTCTGGCACTATATCTGATAGTGTTTCTTTGCTATCCATAGGGTTTTCAATGGCTAGTTGTTTTGGGAGTCATTTGCCAGGTCCTACTCCCTAGTTTGCCTTAGTCTGGAAGGTCAGCCAAAACTTGTCTACCATGGGTGACATTCCTGGTATCTGAGATACTGGTGACATAGCTTTCAGCCTCATGGCAACATGTGAGCCCCTACAGTGTGGCATCTTCTGTATTTTGGACATGTAGTCAGAAGAAACCAATCCCTGGAGAAAGACATCATGTTTGGGAGAGTGGCAGGTCAACGAAAAATGGAAAACCCTCCACCAGATAGATGACACAGTGTCTGTAACTATGGACTTAAACATAAATAAGATCATGTGCCTGGCACAGAATCAGGGAGTGTTTTGTTCCACTGTACATAGGGTCACTATGAATCAGACTCGACTTGATAGTACCTAATAACAAATACCCTCTGGATGTCTTCTTTGAATTTGAAGAGTGTATAGTAATGCTTGAGACAAGTGTGTTTTAAGTGAGTATTTTGAATTAATAAATAAAATGTAAAGATAAGTAAAATGTAAAGAAAGAGTTTGACTGAGGGGCATATCTTGGTATTAAAAATAGAAACTTGTGACATTTAATTTTAAAATAGAATCCTACAAAAACAAGTTAACTTTATCAGGTCCAATCCTTAAACTACCATCTTTAAAGAGAACTAAAGGGCCCATGTATATTTTATCTTATTGATCCTGAGTTCAATTTCAGTTCATTTTTTTTAGGGTCAAAAATGTATTTTCTTTAATAGAAACACAACTTCCAAGGTGTGGGAATGGTAAAGGTGCTCTTTTTTTTTTTTTTAACACTAAACAAATCTTTCAAAAGCATATTTTGTTGAATTATATTTGATTGGATCACACATGAGTTAAATTTACTTTAAACCACAGTATTGAAAATTAAGAGACTAAAGGGCTTTAGGGCATGTTTCATATTTTGACATAGAAAACCACAGCTTTTGAATATGGATATAGAGCACTTTGTGTTGTATACAAGGGCAATGTGGAAGTCCTTTGCCCTGGAAGGTTAGGGGTCAGCAAACCTTTTTCTCTCAAGGACCAGAGAATAACCATTTTAGACTTCATGGGCCACATAGTCTCTGGCAACTACTTAACTCTGCTGTTTAGAACAAAAGTATCATGTCATTGTTAGGTGCCATCAAGTCAGGCCTGACTCATAGTGACCCTCATATAGGGTTTTCTATGGCTGAGTGTGCCTGTAGCTGTACCACTGTGGCCTCAAATCTCATCAGATCTCAGAAGCTAAGCAGGTTAGGGCCTGGTTAGTGCTTGGATGGGAGACCACCTGGAGAACACCAGGGGCTGTAAGCTTGGGAGAAGGACCCGGAAACCCATTCCAAAAAAACAGTCAGCCATTGAAAGCCCTATAAATAGCAGAGAAGCACTAACAATACTATTTTACTTGTTATACATAGGGTTGCTAGGAGTTGGCTTCCATCTGGACAGCACCTAACAACAACAACAACGACAACAACATGGCTGACTGCTTTGGGATTGTTCTGGGAGTGGGCTGCCATGCCCTTCTCCCACTTTTGAGGTGCTAGGGATCAAACTTGGATCCTTAAGAGAGTGTATACAGCACTCTACCAACTGAGCTAAACCCCAGTCCACTGAGCTAAACCCTAGCCCCAAAGGTATCATAGAGCACGCCATAGAGCATGCATAAACAAATGAGAGTAGCAGTGTTCCAGGAAAAGGTGATTTACAAAAGTAAGCTATAGGTCACTTTGATCTATGAGCAGGTGTTTATTCACTCCTGCTCTATATGAACAGAATCCCTTGCAGGAACCAGAAGTGTAGCCCTTGCATGGCAGGTACTTAGCATCGGGTTCACCTCACCTTTGCAGTTGAGATCCAGAATACTTTTGAGTGGCATGAGTGCAGATCTAAATTAGCTCAGAGTATGTTTGTTCCCTACCTCCTATTTTTCTACTCTTTTTATTGTTGTTTTATTACATCTCCAGAAAAATCCAAAAGTACAGTTGAATAAAAAGAAGAAAATAGGACACCCTTAATGCTATTCCTCAGAAAAATTTTGTTTTATGTCATTTTGTATATTTTATTATGTGGCAAATAGTATGTATTTATAAATATATAATTTATTTGCAACAACTAGATTACATTATTTATAGGTATACATATACATACATATACACACACAAACATATACTTTTTAAAAATTTGGTAGACTCACACCCTTTAAGAATGCTTATTTGACTAATTTTGTGGAGTGGATTTTCCAAGGTATTCTACTGTTATTAAAAAGTAAAAAATGGGCAGGGGGTGCAGTTCAGTATGGGAAAAAATAGAATATACTTCCTTATGATCTTAGAAGCTAACTTTAATGGAAAACAACTTAAAGTCCTCATGCTATATTTTAGTTTTAGGTCATTTTCAATTGAGTATATTTTGTAAAAATTATATATTTCCTGAATGCCAAATCATTTCTGAGTGTCAGAGATGTACTTTTGAAAGCAATGACCTAGCTTCAAAATATCCCCAAATTTGAGAGCAGGTGCAAAGCTCCTATTGAAAATCTTGACTATATTGGCTGTTGGTACAAATCTAAATCTTGGCTATTTAAAAATTTTTTTTAAATCCTTGTATGTGTGTAAGGGTGGTGATCCAATTTTAGAACTTGCTAGTATGACGACTTCTTAAATACGCTCCCAGAATCTAAATTCAGAGCACACCCTTAATGATATCTGTTTCAAAATCAAGGGGCTGGCAATGCCTCAGCTGGGAGGATATGGGCAGAAAAGAGCCTCCAGCAGCCTCTTTCATTTAATCACAGTCAGCTTTCCTTCTAGGAGTTCCAAATTAGCAGTAGGGCAACTTTTATTTTTTATTTTCTAGTTTGAATAAGCAGGTGTTTCTTTCATGAGACCCATATGTTCCTTCAAAAGCTTTATCCAATGCACCTACAGTATAGCCTATGACATTGTAGCATGCCACCAATTTCCTTACAAGACTCTCTTTTATTCCAAGGAGAATATGTGTAAAGTGAATGTAAGCATATCTGTGCATGTATTTGGGTTCATGTATATGTGTGTGTTGAAGAGACAGAACAAGAGAGCAATAGCATTCTCATCGGGCTGGTGGTACATTCGCTAATAGTGCCAGAAAACCACAGTGAAGATGAGCTGTCAGTGAGGCCTGAGGTCCAAACTGACCTCATGCCAAACTTCTGCTTGTCGGCATTTTTTCCTAGCAGGCTATAACAGAGCTAGGGCCGACCCTGAAAGCAGGTGTCTCTGCCTGGCAAACAGGCAGTTGTCCGACCAGGCAGAGTTTAAGTTAAAAATAAGAGTCATTACAAAGAAAGAAAAGAATCAAAATGTCTGCTCCTTGCTCAAGCCTGATCACCAAGATGAACTCACAGGAGCAGGGTGGAGGATATAGGGAGAAGTCTGTGGAGGTAAGAGAATAGAGAAACTTGTCTTGTCACCCTGGATAAATAGAACAGACCTGGAAGACCAAGTAAAATTGGACAAAACATATGCTTGAGATGCTTTTCCTTGTAAGCATAGCTTTGTGATCATCATCAAAGTTTGGATTATTGGGGGAAATATGTTTAAGAAAGGACAAAGCTCATCCTTCTGAATATGTGACTGCCCTGTCACTGCCTACAGGGAAGGTATACCTGTAATCTAGAGCAAGAAGTATGTATGGTGCTCACTGTTATAAGCTTGAAAACCTAACCTGACAACTCTAATTCTATACTCACTTTTGCTTAGGTGTTAGCAAAGGAGCAAAATAACATGAGCCCTTTGATTCTGGGCTCGCCAGAAATTGCAACAAATTGCAGCATTCTGTCAGATCTTGATTTAAAAACAACAACAACAACAATAACAACAAAAAACAACTTTTCAAATAAAGAAGATGAACAGGATGGAATGTGGAATGACTACCAATGAATTACTTCACATTTGGTCTTCTTTCTTTCCTGGTGGGGTGCCTGCTAGTGAATTGCTGCCCTGAAGTGTGGTTTCAGTTTAGCAGCTTCTGCATTTCTTTGGAATGTGGTGGACATGCTGACTCTCTCGCTCTGTCTCAGACCTATTGAATCAGACTGTGCATTTTAACAAGTTCCTCAGTGACTTGTATGCACAGTAAAATCCAAGACTGCCCTTATCTTTCTTAGTTCCATCAGGAAAACTTAGCTTTCTTTTCTCTTTTCTTTTCTTTTCTTTTCTTTCTTTTTGAAATAGTTTTGTTATGTAGTCTAGGCTGGCTTCAAATTTATGATCCTCCTGCCTCAGCCACCTAAGTGCTGAGCTTATAGGCATGCACCACCATATCTGACAGGAAAATTTAAATTTTGTAATTTGTTACACTTATTTCTTATCTCCTCCATGTGTCTGTCAGCTTGTTGTGCTGTGGGGGCTTCTGTGTTACTGTGATGCTGAAAGCTATGCCACAGGTATTTCAGATACCAACAGGGCCATTCATGGTGGACAGGTTTTAGCTGAGCTTTCAGACTAAGTCAGACTAGGGAAAAGAATCTGGCAGCCCACTCCCAAAACAATTAGCCATTGAAAATCATATGAATAGCAAAGAAGTACTGTCAAATATAGTGCAGAGTAAGGAGCCTCCCAGGTTGGAAGGCATTCAAAAGACAACTGGGGAAATGTTGCCTCCTCAAAGTAGCATTGGCCTTAATAATGAGAATGGAGTAAAGCCCCTGGGACCTCTAGTTGTTAATGTTGCAAGAATCAAAATGAGAAGAAATGTAGTAGCTGCAACAATGAGATCAAACATAAAAAACTTTGTGTGCATGACAGTGTTAGGTAGTGTTTTGTTTTGCTGCCCATAGTCTTTGAGTTGGACCCAACTTGATGGAACCTAACAGCAACAACAAAAAGTTACCTATCTTAGAAGTAATACTAATTATAATATTTCTCCAAGGTTGCTGGATACTGAGACCATCAGTTACTACCTCAAACTACATGAGGATTCTGAAGTAAAAATAACAACCTTCTTCAGTGTTTTGTCTGAAATTGACAGCATTGGAAGAATTTAATATTTATAGTAAAAGCAAAGCAATATGTCCTTACATATTTTAAACCATTGTAGTTTAAGTGTGTTTGCTTCAGTCACATTAGACACTGCTCTATTACTCTGGGACATTTATTTCAAGTAAATGATGACATCAGGTGACATTAAGAAGTGTCCCATTAAAGATGTTGATTAGCTGTCATAAACTCAGCTCAGAATGACTTTCAGTGACACCTAAGTTGATACTGTAAATCTCAGATAGAATTGCACCAGCTAATCTTAAATTTAGTCTATTAGATAAATAGACTACATGATCATTTAACTGAGTCTATTAGGTGAAATTAAAAATAAAGAGGTACAGTAATCTTCCTCGATGGCAATAGTCTCTTCAAGCAATGGTAAAAAGTGACTCATTTTTGTGATAATTCAACAGCAGGAGGTCATAGGCAGCCTCACAACTCTTCAGAGGAAGTCACCAATGCAGCCCACAGTGAAGTCTGATGCACTGAAGAATATAGTGGTGGGAGGGCCAACGTGATCCTCACCTCTGTAATCTGAGACTGCATCCTGTTATTGACTTCCTTTCTGAACTTGACCCAACACCAGTGGACCTGTATGTGAAACAATAACAGGATGTCTCCAGAAAAGTTGCAAACTTCAGGGCTCTGGAAAGAATTATTCAAAGCACATTATTCATCAACTCATGGAATCTCTACATACTGCCCACTAAATAACAATAGTTTTAAAATATCAAAGGAAATTCCTTACTTATCAAATTCAATAGGCATTTACTTTAAAAGAAAAAGAACTTTTAGCCTCATTGTGACAAAAAAGTTTTAAATGTAGATATTCCTAGGAAGAAGTTTAATGGAAAAATACAGTAGTTTAGTGTGCTTCAGAATCATTTGAAAGACTCGTTAGAACATAAAGTGACTTGTTCTACTCCATACTCAGTGGGTCTGAAGCAGGACCCAGAATTTGTATTTCTATCATGTTCCCAGATGGTAGTGATATTGCTAGTCTAGAGTTCTCATTTTGAAAACCACAGAAGTAAAGCATGTTATTGATTACTTTCATTGCTAACTTCATATTCAGTAATTGTATTAATGTTACTAAATATTTTCTGTGTGCCCAGGACAATGCACATTGCTGGCAATGCAATGCTAAATAAGCCAGCCTTGCTCTCCAAGAAGTCATGGTCTGGAAATGTCACCCAGTCCCATGGAGAAGAATTTACTCCTATTAGACGTTAAATTAACTGCAGAACTTCTCCCCTGCCCTCAATACAGTGGGAGAGGCTGGTGTCCCCCAATCCTGTGCTTCTATTTCCTTTGACCTGATTTCAGCATCTCAATTCCCTCCCTGTTCCATCTGGTGGTTTTCAACATTAGTAGGTCATTCAGACTCTATGTTGTTCTCAGACCCAGGTTTCCAACATGATCCCTCCTCTTCTAATTTACTCTCACAAATTTCTCTCTCACAAGTAGACCACTCTTCAAAAAACACAGGACATAGCACTGGTCCTGTGCCTATGACCTAATGTCTTGGACTATTTTCCTGCCAAGGTGTTGCCTTTTCAGTTTCACCCTTTTCTATTGGGGTCTTGATGTGTGTTCAAAGGTATCTTGGTGTTGATGTGATCCATGTCTTTAGTGACTTGTCAGCGTCCTTTTGGCAAAACTTTCCCAACACCTTGGGCCCCTTAGGGACAATCCCTGTCATTGATGATCTGGTGACAGTGACTGGTTGATGCTGCTGTTTCTATCTGTCCATGTTGTTATGACTTTGGCTTTAGATCATAGTCATGAGCTGTAACAGGTCACACAGCAGGCAAACTTACCTGGAAAGTTCCTTGGAGCTTTGAGCCCTAACATTCCTTCATACAACTTCTCTTCACTGAGCTCACTTCCCAGTTTCTAGGGATCAGTTTGAAGGTCACTTATTCTCAGAAACCTTCCTTTAGTCTCTGCTTGCTGTTCCTATGATATGTTTATAAGGTGAATCTTATCTTTATTTTAGCATTTACCAAACTTGTAATTCTTTCTATTATCTTTCTATTATCTCTACATCTCCACATGCTCTACTGTACTGGACTGAAACATCATGGGACTTACTCCCTAAAGCAATCCTTACTATCTGCAGCATATGGCATAATGCCTTGCATATTTAAAATATTACATGCATACATATATTCAGTCTGAATTAATCAGGCAATTACTACATTCTAAATACCGTATATATGATGAGAATAATGTAAATCATGGTTTTCCCCCCAAAAATTGATAAATCAGAGTCCCTCATGCTTCCCCTCTACCACTCCTGTGGTCACTTGAACATCAACATCTAGGCAGCAGATTGGGAACAATCTACCAGGCAGTTGAAGAAGGCATGCTGATACTTAATATCTAGGCCAGAAAGGGATACACATTAGTTGGAGTCATTGATTGTAACGATGCAATTACTTTCATTTTTTTAAAAGTGGTGCACTTAGATGTAAGAAGAGCTAGGAAGATATCTTCTAGTTTCATTTTACAATATGGAAAGATGGCACAAATCTTTGGCAGACAAATCTTTGATCATCTCTTCCAGAGTCTAAGCACATCTTTTGTACAAAACATGCTGGCCGCTTCAAGAGAGACAATCCAATGTATATCCAGTTACTGTAGCTAGCTCACAAGCCAGTGTTTCTGAACAATGTGCTCAATACTCCATCAGGAAGATATGTAGGTTCATTTGAGCTGGCCATTTCTGAACTAGGAAGCTCCAAGATACAGAATCTTAGAAGGATTAAGTAAGTGCTTAGATTAAGGGTGGCCAAGTAAGATTCATGCCCTGGTCACTCTAACTGGAACTCATGTTCTTTATCCTTTCCTGTTCTACCTTCCTTCCAGGGTTGCCAGTATTGCTGTGAACAGTTCCCCTGAAGTTGACTTCCTACCAGGGATATACTACTTTTTACTCAGCAGACATTGATATCTGAATGATTTTTTTCAAGTAATAGGGACAATTGTGCTGGCCTCTACTGAAACAACAACAACAACAACAAAAAAAAAAAAAAAAAAAAAACCTTACCCGAGAATACACATATAAGTTAAAACTGCAAGAAGAGAGGCATAAAGCTAAGATCATGGTATAGGCAGACTTAGGAGACCCTCGCCAAGGTCAGCCCATTCCTGAAACCAAAGAGGAAATGTCTGGCATCTAGCAACCCAACCCTACAAACAAATGGTCTCTGGCTAAAGTCCATGGAGCATGTCTTGGGATGCTGCACTAAAAATGCTAAGTTGGCCTGAAGGATTAATTGGGTAATCATGACCAATCAATTGAGAATCACAACAATTTGTTCTTCAGGAAAATGTTGCTGCCAAACATAGCTAATCATTAAGGGTTATAATTTAGAATAATATGTTTAAACTAATATGTTCCATATGGACCCAATTTTGCCTTGTCAGTATAGTTATCCTTAAGACACCTTAGTGACACAGGGATTAATTCTTAAGGAAATATGAAGGATGTCATATATTATTCCTATTTTAAAGTAACCATTGGTTTCATTGATTTTATCCAATGAAAATAATTTTGTGTAATCTTATTTAACTTAAACATCTTAAAATTCTTTAATAAAAATATTTCAGCGGGTATCCCACAGTTCTCCTAAAATATCCATAAGAAGTACTTTATCTATTTCAACATGAAAAGTTAGATGGAATGTAAAAGACTGAATTTATCATGAAGCTAAATATGACCTCGAAGTTCAAAAAATTTGGGCTTCCTCAGAACCTAACAATGAAGAAATCTGAACTTGGGAGAAGCCTGTCTCGAAAACCTCCTACAAGTGACCAGGTAGAAAATTAGCTCCTGTGTGATGTGACCCATGAAAGGATAAAGGGACAGACACAGATCACCTAAGGCTAAGCCATATAGTTAGGAAAGATAGCTTAAGTTCCTCGATCAGAGATTCAAACTTATATTTAGTTGGCACTTTCTCCTCCCCTCCCCACCATTTCCAATTATAAAAGACCCTCATTCGAAAGCACTGCTGCCCTTGCTCTCAATATATATGATTGCATCCATAACTCCAGGTGAGGTGTGTAAGTCTTTGCACAGGGAGGATATAAACATGCTACCCACACAGCTCTCATTTATCTGGGCCCAGGAAAGGATAGTTGGGGAAAATAAGGGAGAATTTTGAAGAAAATAATGCTACTGTATGGTGCACATGGATGACTTTTCTCTTTTTTTTTCTTCCTTAGTGACATCCTATTGCCAGCATTCTAAAATCTGAGAGTTTTGTCCTTTCCCTTCTTATACACTGATATAATGGATCCTTCTCTCTCCTATGCCTGGACCACAGATTTCCCACTCATAGTCTTGTTTAGCCCAGACCTCAGGATCCATAGTCATGCAAGCCAGAATCCAATAAAATTTGATACTGTTTTAGAGTTTATTTATGTCCTGGTCTCTTCTCAGGAATTGGACCTTGTCCCAAGTGTACTGTCTACTTTGTGTGCTATTTTTTCTTTTTTTTCTTCCAGTATTGGGGGGGTTGAACCCAAGACCTTGCATATACTTTGCAATTGTTCTACTACTGAGCTGTACCCCAGCCCATTTTTTAATTTTTGAGTGAGAGTCTTGCTAAATTACATAGGCTGCATCTGGCCTTGAATTTGCTTGTACCCCTAAGCCCACTTTTTATTTTTTATTTTGAGACAGAATCTTTTTAATTTATGTAGGCTGCCTCTGGCCTCAAACTTGAGATCCTCCTGCCTCTGCTTCCTGAGCCGCTGGGATTACATGCGTTCACCACCCCACCCAACTACTTTGCTTTCTTAAAGATATCTTAACTATGTTAGTTATAATTTCACATGCATATATTGCTTTTATCATTTGTCCTATTTTATCTTTTCTAATTTATTTTCCCTTTCAAACAGCAAACACTTTCAAACATCTTTTAATATGTGTCGTTATCAATGATATCTGTAGGTGAGGCAGCGTTTGTGACACAGTTAACATTACTCGTACTCAGTTGATATCTTCAGTGTCCAGACTAAATAACTGCAATCCCTTGATGTTTCAGTCAACAAACCATTCAGGACCATTTAAGCAGATGTCTGACTCTTAGCTCTTGTTTTGTTTTGGTGATGAGGATTGATCCCAGGGCCTTGAGCATGCCAAACATGTGGTTTATGACTGAGCTATATGCCCAGTCCCTTGAGTCCTAACTGTTGTCTGAACACCATCAGACAAGTCTGAGGCCCTTCCTAAGGAGCTTATGAAAGCACCAACAGCAAACTTTGCAGAGTGCCAGCAGGTTGGAAGAAAATGCTAGGGATTAGAGTCAAGTATTTGACAGGCTTCATCACCAACACACTCTGTATCACAGAGCAGTGGTTTTCATCCTTGAGTGTGTATCAGAGTGACCGTAGTGTTTGTTAAACAGATTGCTGGACTCCAATCCAGAGTTTTGGTTTCGAAGATCTGTTGTTTGACCCAACAAAAATGTGTTTCTAACAAGATTCTAATCCAGGTAATGCTGGTCTAGGGATCATGTTTTCAGATTCAGTGTCCTAGAAAGAATGATGAAAAGTAATATTATCTCTACATCTCCTAGCTCTTGAGGCATCACAAAGACAGCTTAGCACTGATGCAGTTCCCAGGGTTGCCCAAGCAAAGTTTGCCACTTCGTGGGTCATGAAGACCTCTCCCACTAACCTTTGTGGACTTTCCTCTTGGTCTCCCAGAGGAAGTCACCATTTCTCCAATATTTCCTAGCAGAAACACTGACCCTGAAGATATCTTCCAAATCCTCAGTGGTATTTGCCCATTTTTGTTTCTTTTCACAGTGGTTATTCACAATGCTTGCTGTAATAGGTTGCAGAAAAAAGGGACATCTGGAAGGGCGGGAGAATTGGCCTTTGGGATTCATTCCAGAGAGTTCAGTGAGCTGGAGAGAGGATTTAGTGTGGAAGCCTACAACAGAAACCAATATTTTATATTTTTATACTGCTTCACATCCTTCCCTAGTCAATCTTAATTTTTATCTTGGGTTTTCCTCCTCTAGAATTGAGGAACTATAACTCTGTCCACATTAAGTCTTCCAAATAGCTAATTCCCACGTGCTCCAAAAATGAAGCAATGAATATTCCTACAGCATGTAACGAGTATAAATTTTACTTTCATGAATCAGATGTTTGCAAACAAAGATTTTTCTTTATTTTGCACCTGACTTGCTTCCCTTGACTCTGGAGCCCCCCATCTGCTTGGAACATGCTCGTCTCTTTTCCATTCTAATAAACTCAGTGTAATTCAAACACATTCTACTGAACACTAGGTGTTATGTATGCATGCACCATCCAGTGCAAAGCTGCTTCCTATAGGCTGCACGGTGTCCTAGCATTACTGCACCCAGCTACAAGATGGAGCTTTCGGAGAAGGAGCTAGGCTGAAGCACAGCACTGTCCTAGGACTCCAGTTGCTAAGGCCTTAATGATTGCCCTTCCTAGCATGGATGGAGCCCACAATGACTATCTCATGAGGTACATTTGACACACTTAGGGCCTTCAGCTGGGTCTCCCCAGTCACTAAGTGAACTGGACTTTTTCTGCCTGTCCCGCTCTGTCCCACTGCAACCAATACTCTTTCTACTCATCATAATCAGGTCACCTCTGTTTCTGGGTTATTTTTGTATTTCAGTACTTAGGAGTTGAACCCAGAGCCTTGCATATATTTTGCTGTGCTCTACCACTGAGCTGTACCCCAAGCCCATTTTTTATTTTTTATTTTGAGACAGGGTCTTGCTAAGGTACATAGGCTGCCTCTGGCCTCAAACTTGAGATCCCCTTGCTTCTGTTTCCCGGGTTGCTGGGATTACAGGAGTGAGCCACTGTGCTGGGATGTGGGCTAGTTTTTTGTTGTTGTTGTTGTTGTTAACAAATTCATATTCCCAACTAGCACCTGCTCCTGGCTCCCTCTCTGGTCGTAGGAAATGAGGATTCCTATCTTGCACACATGGGGCATTCTGCCTTTTCCAACTGTATTCCTTATTTGCTTTCTGTCTGGAGTCCTTCACTATTGCCCACTATTCTGACTGGATTAGGAGTTCTGCTGAATAGCTGACATCAGGAAGGAAGGAGTTACATATTCAGAATGCTTGGGAGGAAATATATCCAACTGAATCTATTATTGAGTCTCCCAGGGGGTGGAGGTCATGTATGTCACTCTTCATCTTCTTATATTTCAAATTCTCATTTCCTCCAACTTATCAGATATGGATATGGGCCATGAAATGGGGATCAGGGGGTAGTGAGGGTGCTGGATTGGGAAAATTAAATTAATTTTACTGTGTTCACTCTGTGTGAGGGGTGGGATTCCAGGAAAGGTGCTTCATTGACATTCAGAAGTCAAATAATGTAAGCATATTTGTTCTCTACTTTCTCTCTACACGTGAATGGAAGGGGCCAGCAGGTAGCACAAAGAATCAAGAAGGGAGCACTTACCAATAATTCATACCATTTTGACACATAGTTCATTTTCTATTGAGCATGGGTTTTTAGGAAATACACTTCTCAACCAAGGATTTTAACATATTTACACGTCAAAAATTTGAGAACCTATTTCTGAGTCAAAGTGAGGTAATTAGGACAGCTCACTAGACAATTTGTTGAGTACTTTAAAAAATTCTAGATATATGTGAGACACTGACTAGATACTAAATACCTAGATGCTTGTAGTGAGAGCACTGGGGCTGGGCAGAAAGCCAAGAAATGTTTCTCAGAGGAATCTAAGAGTCAAACTGTGAAGTCTGGCTGGCTAGCATGTCAATAGGCCACATGGAATTATGCCTTTTATAACCCTAAATGTCCTACTTCTGTCATTGCCATTGTAAGACATCATAGCGCTTATTTGTGTCTACTTTGTGTCTATACCTTTCCCCATTTAGACTACAAACACCTTGAGGGCAAAGTATGTGCTTTGTTACTCTCCAAAGTCTCATACCTCCACCAGCACACATCAGATGCATTATAAGAACCAGTAAGTTGTTGGACTGTTATTATTAATAGAATGCAAAATAACATTCCAAAAATTATTAGGAGTTGAGAATTATTTGACAGAAACAAAATGTAATCATTCTTTAACTACTGGTATAAAAATTGCATTCTTAGATTAACCACTCACACTTAAAATTAAAATGGAATCACTCATAACAATATTAGAAGAAGAAAATGAATGGTTTTGCATTAATGAGCTTCCTGGTTTATTACTTAATAAATTACTGTTAGTTATAAGAAATGTTTTAGGAGACTTAACTGTTAGATACACTGTATGCTATGAATACTGATTTCATGTAACATTATTTTGACTTCTTCCTACAAAACTAAAATAAAGAATTATAGAGATGCAAAATGCTGGCTCTTGGTGACCTGATGTTTTTATGACTCTGTCATGTATATTACAAATAAATTATGGCCATTGTATAGTTGCATCTTGTTAAATTGTATGAAGATTTAATTTAAGGCCAATATTGACACCATTGTAAATAAATGAGCCAAGTTCTATGCATAGATGATTTTATAGCAGACTCATAGAGGTTAGTAAGTTAAAACTCCATTAGAGTCTCCATTGTAAATTTTCCAAGGTGTCTTCTTTTCTGAATTGAAGACTAGAATTGTCCTACTATTTAAAAGAAATTGTTTCACCCTGATTAAAAGATGCAAGATTTAATGAGTCCATACTTTCTAGAATTATTAAAATATAATGTCTAATACCATGGATTTCTGCCATTGAAAACCCTATGAGTAGCAGAGATGCACTGACAATAGTGTTTCACCTATTATATGTAGGGTCCCTATGAGTCAGACACTAACTCCACAGCACCAAACAACAAAAACAATACCATGGATTACAAATATAAGTAAGAAATCTCAAAGTCTAGTATGGGCTAAACCAGTAACTTGACCCTTCTAGGCCTCTTCTCTTACTTGTCATTGAAATAAAGGTTTCAAAAGAGAAGATGCCTAAACTCTTTTTATCTATTATCATCTACCTATTATCTACATATAAAATATCACATTGGATAGAGTCATTTTTACTAAATGCATTTCCAGTAATAATAACAGGGTAAACTCAGACCTGATAGTAATGTTCCACATTGCATCTCCCCACCAACATGCTATGTTTTCTTAAGCTTTATTGCAGACCATAAGAATCCATTCTCTTATTCAAGATCACCAGGAAGACCATCTAGTACAGCTCATATATCATTTCAGAATCCCTACACAAACACATCTTAATTTAAAAACCATTTAATTTGACAAATATATATAATTTCATAAATTAGTTACATTAGACTTACAATAGGCATACCATAAATAACAATTAATGTCTATAGTACACAAGGATGTTGTATTTGGTGTAATTTAGATCCTGAAAGATAAATTTGCATAATGGAATATGACCACTTAAAAAATGACAATAGTACCTAATCCAAAGTACTTTATCATAAAAGCAGACACATTCACAGGGGAGCTAATTTTCTATTTGTCTTCTTTCTGTAAATCAACATTCAAAGAAGCCTAAAGTTTCTTAAGAGAAAAACTGAGCTGCTTCAGAGAATGAAACAATTGGCCACATCTGGCCAATGTTCACCAGCTCCAAAGTAAGAAAATCTTTATTGTTTATTATGACATCCAAAGACCATATTAAGTGCTTAACTACATCTATTAAATAGTAATATGACAGGCCTTGGACTTTAAAAACAGACTTGAATAATATGACAAGGGCATTCAGTTAGCATATATATTGCATATGTATTAGAAAGAGGTAATTGTGCTTTGTGAGCACAGACTGAATATTTTTTCAACTTTGGCTTAGTAGGCAGGTAATTATAAATCTCTTGTTGTTGTTGTTAGGTGCCGTCCAGTCGGTATCCAACTCATAGTGACCCTCAGGGTTTTTAATGGTTTACTGTTTCAGGATTGCCTTGGGAGTGGATTGCCAGGCCCTTCCCCCATGTTTGCGGTGCTGGGAATTGAACTCGGGACCTCAGAGACTGCAGCGCAGAGCTCTACCAACTGAGCTAAATCCCAGCCAAATCTCTTATAGGCTGTTATAATTTGAGTCAATTTTCTGTGATTTTTGTCAACTGTAGGGCAAAAGAACTACTTATCACCATTCTTTACAGCCCGTTTTCTACTGAATGCCCATTATATTTGCCCTAATTTTTATTTTATTTTTGCCAAGAAAAATAAGATTTGTTATTTTGATATTTTCTTTAGGTGTAATGTTCGATTAAAGAATCTTTGCAGCTCTTCTCTGAACCTCCTTTGTATTCTCTATAGCATTTATTAATTTGGTAAGTGTATGCCAATAAAGTTATGACTGATTTTCCCCCAAAATAATCTCTAGACAGCCTCATGACTTTTTTAATACATGCAATGTAATGTTCCCTTTTTATATTCTAGGCAAAGCTTTGTTGTAGACTTAAAGCAAGCTTGGCCCTCACTGTGTTCTACTTTCCCCTATCTAATCCACATTTTATAAAACCTTTGTCTATTTGAACTTGTGCAAAGGCTCTTTCTTTGGGTATATTATGTACCAATTATTCTATGAAAACCTCCTCTATTACTTCTCTAGTTCACAAGATCACTTTAGTTCTACATTTAGCCACTGAGATGCTAAGCATGCTCACTAAGGACAATATTCTTTCCAAACTTGCCTATGAGCATTCACTCAGGTCACTCCATGATTAGAACATGGAAAATCACTGAGCACAGAACCAAGTGCTATGCCATAGCATTTTCCTGATGCCTCTCTAATTTGCCATGAATTACTCATAGACATGTTGTCAGATAGCTCCTAAAACTAGTTATATGTTCAACAGATGACAGCGTCTCTACTGTGACATAGATACCCATGCCATGCAAGATTAAATTAAATTCTTTGTAGTTGTAAAAATAGATTAGGTCCATGACTTCTGAAAAATCTCTCTAGTCTGTTTTAAGAGCAAAAATTTTTTTCCTCCTGATAAAAGAGTTGTTGATAGCAAAAGCACATAGCTTTACAAGAGGTGGGGATCATTACTGATCCTCATCCCAAGACAAGTTGGCTTCACATTCTCTTCTGGCTATCTCAATGGAGGGCAAACTACTCCTTTTCATCTTGGTGTCTCTCCTGAGCCCATGACATTCACTGGAGGAATCCTGGCAGGCTGGAGGAGGCTCCTTCTGGCCTCTTTCCCCTGCCCTTATCATCCTAGTGGTGCTTCTTCACCTAGGCTATGGCAGCTCATTCAAGAGTCATTGCTGATCCTAGTGTGCAGGTTTTTTCCTAGAGTCCTATACAGAACACAAGGGCTCATGAATTCAGAGCACCTGCTTCTGTCTCCGCCTCAAAGATTTGAGTCTCTTCTCTCTGGGGCTCTTCTCAGCCTTCTGAAGTTTAACTTCAGAAGAGAAAGTAGAGAAAGGAAAAAGTTTAACTTTTTCTTTTCTTTTCCAGTCCATGGTAAGGCAGAAACTTTCTGTATTCAATCTTCCATGATCATTTGTATTTCATTTTGCCTAAACATAGAGGTATAATTTACATATGCCAAAATTCACCTATTTAGTGGACTTTTTTTTAGTTTGCATAAGTATATGCAATCATGTAACAGCCACTGACATTAACATTTTAATGTTTAATAGTTTTATCACTAGGAAGTATCCTTTCATGCCCCTAAAATATTATTTGTAATCAATACCTTCCCTCATCATCCTCAGCTCCTGGCACTGGTTTATTTATTTTTTTATTGCTGCAGTTTTGTTAATTTTAGAATATCATAGAAATAAAACTGTCTTGTATATGGTCTTTGAATCTGGCTTCTCTTGCTTAGCATAGTGCATTTGAGATTCATCTGCATGTTGTTGTTGTCAGTGCCATTGAGTCATGTCCAACTCATAGTGACCCTCAGAGGGTTTTCAATAGCCGATTGTTTTGGGAGCAGACTGTCATGTCTTTCTCCCATTTTGTGGTGCTAGGGATTGAATCCAGGTTGTCAGAGAGTGTGGAGGAACACTCTACCAACTGAGCTAAACCCCAACCCTTCATCTGCATGATTGCATTTAACAGTGGTTTATTATAATTTTTGTTTAATAGTATTCCTTTGTAAGTTTGTAAAGCTTTTGTTTCTCCTTCACCAATTGGAGGACTTTTGTGTTATTTCCAATTCTGGATGATTAAGGATAAATTCACTAAGTTTTTGTGTGAAAATATGTTTTTATTTTTCTTGGGTAAATACCTAGGATATAAGATTGCTAGGTCATATATAAGTGAACGTTTAACTTTATAGGAGACCACCAAACTCTTCCTAAAGTGGCTATACCATTTTCTCTTTCTACCCATACACTACATGTATAACAGCACTAGGTGCTCTCATTTTTGTGTGTTTTCTTGTAATTGTTTTAGATAGTAGTATCTCACTGTGAGTATCATTTGCATTTCCTTATGGATAATGATGTTTAACATTTTTAATGATTATTTACCATTTAAACAGCCTCCTTGGTGACATATCTTCTCAAATCTTTCCCTGGATCTTTTCTCCCTTTATTATTTAGTGCTAAGAATCTTTTATATATCCTAGAAACTACTTCACTATTAAATAGCTGTTAGCTGTTTGGTTGTTTCTTTCCTTTCCTTTCTTTCTCCTTCCTTCCTTCGTTCCTTCCTTTGTTCCTTCTTTTCCTTCCTTCTTTCTTTCTTTTCCTTTTTTCAGTACTTGAGATTGAACTCGTGCCTCATGTAAGCTAGGCAAGCACTTCACCACTGAGCCCTACCTCTGCTCCTTTTATATTACTGAGAAAGTGTATCACTAAGTTCTACAAACTACCTCTGTCCTCAAACCTATGGACCTCCTGGCTCAGCCTCCAAAGTGGCTGGGTTTATAGGCATGTCCCATAGTGCCTGGCTGAGTTTACTACTTGAAACTCAGTGTGTTCTAACCTACACTGCACCTTTGTCTCTGAACTTGCCCCTGGGGTTGAATTTCCTGCCCATGAATGGCAGCACCGTGTTCTCAGCCACTCAGATCTGTGATTTGCCAATCATTGTTGAGAGTATATTTCATTCATGTGCTCCATCTAATTAATTTCCAAGCCCTTCTGTGTGTGTGTGTGTGTGTGTGTGTGTGTGTGTGTGTATGCATGCGCATGTGCGCATGCATGAGTGGAAGAGTATTTGTGTGTGGGATATTATGAGTTAGTGTGAGTGAGAGAAGGGAATAGTGGGAGGAATAGATCTTTTAAAATATTCCATCTATTTTGAAATCAATGCACTCTAAGTATGAGAACGAAATGCAGATAGATTATTGGCTTCCCTGGCCTTGAAAATAATTCTATTGCAAGGAAGACAAATAATTTAAACTCCAAGTGGAAAAATAAACTCACTGTTATTTATTTACATATTTATTTGTTGGATAATTCAGAGAGAATGCATAATCAAGATAAAATTTTCTTTCAGGATATTTTTAAATGTTAGAGAATAAACCTAAAAATGAAATTTCCCTATTAAAGGAAAATATGTAGCTTTTTTAGCATATATTACTTTTACTAATAATGAGTTTCTTTGTGACATTTACATACAAGCATATAACATACTTTGATCATATTCACCCAGCCTATTTTGCTTTCTTACCTCCCTCTCCCTTATCTCCTTCCATATCCCTAATGTTGTTGTTAGGTGCCATCGAGTCGGCATCCGACTCATAGCGACCCTCATAGGGTTTTCAATGGTTGACTATTTCGGGATTGCCTTGGAGTGGATTGCCAGGTCCTTCTCCCATTCTTGCAGTGCTGGGAATTGAACTCAGGACCTCAGAGACTGCAGCGCAGCACTCTACCAACTGAGTTAAATCCCAGCCCATATCCCTAATAGTCTCCCTTTTACTTTCATGTCCCACCTCCCACCTAAATTCCATATATATGAGCAAAAACCTGTGTTACTTGTCTTTCTGAGTCTGGCTTATTTCACTTAAAATGATGATTTCCAGTTCTATCCACTTTTCTACAAGCAACATAATTTTTTTCTTTTTTATGGCTGAGTAAAACTCCATTGTGTGTATACACCACATTTTCATTATCCATTTATCCACTGATGGTCACCTAAGCTGTTCTCATAAGTTGGCTGTTATAAACAGTGTTGTGATAAACATGGTCACACAGTTATCTCTATAGTAAACTGACTTTGATTCTTTCAGGTATATATCCAGAAGTCATACAACTGAATCACATGGTAGTCCTATTTTTAATTTTTGGAGAAATTTTTATACTGGTTTCCATAGTGGCTGGATTAATTTACATCCCCACTAACAATGTTTAAGCATTCCTCCCCTTGACCCTAGCATCCTTTCCAGTATTTGTTGTTTGTTTTCTTCATGCTAGTCATTCTGACTGGGGTGATATGGAATCTCAATGTAGTTTTTGTTTGCATTTCTCTGATGTCTAAAAATGTTGAACATTTTTCATGTATTTATTGACCATTTCTACTTTTTCATTTGAACAGTGTTCAGTACATATGTCCATTTATTGACTGGATTATTTTCTCTTTTGGTGTTTAATTTTGTGAGTTGTTTTTATATTCTAGATATTAATCCCCTGTCTGATGAATAGCTGGCAAAAATATTCTCCTGTTCTCTAGGTTTTCTCTTCACTGTGCTTCTTTGCTATGGAGAAGCATTTTGTTTAAATGTTGTTTGTTACTTCTTACTATGACTTCCTAAGCTGTTGTAATCCTACTCAGGAAGTCATTGGATATGCACATCTCTTGAAGTGTTTCCCCTATGTTTTTCTCTATTATTTTCAAAGCTTAATGTATTGCAGTAAGATCTTTGATCCATTTCACATTGATTGTTTTTGTACAGGGTGAGAGGCAGGGATCTAGCAATCTTCTAAATGTGGATATCCAGTTTTCCCAGTACCATTTTTTTTAAAGAGCCTGTCTTCTGCAATGTATGTTTTTGGTACACTTGTCAAGAATCAGACCACTGTTGCTGCATAGGCTTATTTCTAGGTCTTCTATTCTGTTACATTGATCTATATATCTGTTTTTATGCCAGAACTATGCTGTTTTTCTTACTATGTCTCTGTATTATAGTTTGAAGTCAGGTATTGTTATGCCTCCAGCATTGCTGCTTTTGGTTCAGTGTGTCTGACTACTCAGGCTCTTGTGTTTCCATATGAATTTTAGGATTTTTTTTTCCTATTTATGTGAAGAGTATCATTAGAATTTTGATGGGGATTGCATTGAATCTGTAGATAGCTTTTGGTAACATGGCAATTTTAAAAATGTTAATTCTACCAGCCCATGAATGTGAGAAGTAGAATTTCCATGGTGGAGTGCTGCTCAACACTCTCTGAGGCCCTGAGTTCAAACCCTAGCACTAGCACTGCCAAAATGGGAGAAGGATGTGGCAATCCATTCTCAAAGCAATCCTGGCAAACAATCAGCCATTGAAAACCCTATGTCACTATGAATCAGATACAACTCCACGGCATCTAACAATGGCAACACTTTCATCTTCAATTTATTTCTTTAGTTCTTTATAGTTTTTACTATAGATGTTGATCCCTGCTGCTGTACCACTGTAGCATCCAATCCCTTCATATCTCAGAATCTAAGCAGGGTCAGGCCTGGTTAGTACTTGGATGGGAGAGCATTTGGGAACACCAGATGCTGTAGGCTTGGGAGAAAGACCTGGCAACCCATTCCCAAAAAACAATCAGCCATTGAAAACCCTATGAATAGTGGAGAAACACTAACAATAGTGTTTTGCCTTTTGTGCACTGGGCCGCTGTGAGTTGGACACCAACTGGATGGCCCCTAACAACACAGATGTCCTTAACCTCTTTGGGTAGGCTTATGCATTTTTTGATGTTATTGTGAATAGGATTGTATTCTTGATTTTTTTCAGTGAGTTTATTGTTGCTTTAGAGAAAAGCTACTGATTTTTACATGTTGTTTTTATTCCTCATTAGTTTGCTGAAAGTGTTTATTAGAGGTAAGAGTTTTCTGATGGGGTCTTCATGGTCTTTTCAGTATAGAATCATATCATCTGCAAACAGGGATAACCTGACTTTTCACATTCCTATTTGCATCCCTTTTATTTGTTTTTCTTGTCTTATTGCTATAGCTAAGAGTATAGTATGATGAGAGTAGACACCCTTGCCTCTTCCCTGATTTTAGAGGAAATGCTTTCAGATTTTCCCAATTTAGTATGATGTTGGCTGTAGGTTTTTCATTTATTGCCTTTACTATGTTGACATATGTTCCTTCTATTCCTAGTTTCTTCCAGGATTTTATCATGAAAGAATATTGAATGTTGTCAAAACCTTTTTCTTTATCTATTGAGATGACCAAATAATTTCTGTCACTGAGTCTATTTTTATGGTTTATTACATTTATTGACTTGAGTATGTTGAATCATCCTCTCATCCTTGGAATAAAACCAACTTGATGATAGTGTATGATCTTTTTGAGGTGTTTTTGAAATCTATTTGCAAGTATTTTATTAAGGATTTTTCATCTATGTTCATCAGAGAAAGTAGTCTGTTGTAGTTTTCTTTTTCATTGTAGTTTTATGATTTGGGTTTGGGTATCAGGGTAATATAAATAGGCTTGGGTAATATTAATAGGCTTAGGTATGGTTTGGGTATAAATAGGGTAATATAAACTTTGCAGAATGAGTTTGGAAACATTCTTTCCTTTTCTATTTTATGGAATAGTTTGAGGAGCAGTGGTGTAAGTTCTTTTTAAAAAGTTTAGTAGAATTTAGCAGTGAATCCTTCCAGTCCTGGGGATTTCTTTCTTGAGAGAATTTTTTTTAGTACTTGGGGTTAAATCCAGGCCTTGCACGTGCTAAGCAAGTGCTCTACCACTGAGTTGAACCCTAGACCATTTCTATTTTTTATTTTGAGACAGTCTCACTAATTTGTGCACATTTCTCTGTGCTCAAATGTGTGATTCTCTGGTTTCCACTTCCTTAGTAACTAGGATTATAGGCCTGTACCACAACAAACAGCTTGGGAGACTATTACTACTTCAATCTCATTGTTCATTATACATCTGTTAGATTTTTTATATCATCTTGGTTCCATTTTGATAGGTTACATGTACCTAGAAATTTGTCCATGTCTTAGCTGGGCATGGTGGCACATGCCTGTAATCCCAGCGGCTTGGGAGGCGGAGGCAGGAGGATCGCAAGTTTGAGACCAGAGGCAGTCTGCGTAACTTAGCAAGACCCTGTCTCAAAAAGTAAAATAATGGGCTGGGGATGCAGCTCAGTGATCTAGCACTTACAGAGCATGCAAGCATGAGGCCCTGGGTTCAACCCCAAGTACTGCAAAATAAAAAAAAAAAAAAAAAAGGAAGAAAGAAAGAAAGAAAAAGAAAAAGAAAAAAGAAAAAAGAAATTTGTCCATTTCTTCTAGATTTTCCAACTTATTGGAATGTAAGTTTTGAAAATATTCCCTAATGATGCTCTAGATTTCAGTGTTATCTGCAAAATATTTGCCTTCTATCTCTAATGTTATTAATGTGAATATTCTGTCTTATTTTTATGTTTGACTAATCACCTGTCAATCTTCTTTCTTTTCAAGATTCTTTTCTTTTCTTTTCAAGATTTTTTTTCAAGATTCTCTTCAAGAATGAACTCTATTTCATTGATCCTTTGCATTGTTCTTTTGGTTTCCATTTCATTAATTGCAGCACTGATATTTATTATTTCTTTCCTTCTACTAATTTTGAATTTGGCTTATTCATGTTTTTCTAAGACCCTGAGGTGCATCATTAGGTTATTATTTGAAATATCTCTGATTTTTTTATAATAGGCACTAATAGATATAAACTTCCCTCTTAGAACTTCTTTCATTGTATCCAACATGTTCTGGTAATTGTTGTTTTCATTTTCATTTGATTCTAGGAACTTTTGCATCCCCATCTCCCTGATTTCTTCAATGATTCTCTTATTATTCAAAAGTATATTGTTCAGTCTCCATATATTTGCATAGTTTCTGTAGTTTTTCTTGCTATTGAGTTCTAGTTTTATTCTACATAATCTGATAAGATGCAAGAAATTACTTTGATGTGTTTTTGTACTTCCTACATTTTTCTTTATAGCCTAACGTGGTCTATTTGGAGAAAGCTCCATGGGCTGCTGAGAACAATGTGTATTCTGGTGTTGTTCAATGGATCACATGAAGTTCATTTGCTCTCCAGTGCAGTTTAACTCTGAAATTTCTTTGTTAATAGTTTTTCTGGATGAATTGTCTATTGACATGAGTAGAGTAGTAAAATCACCCACTATATTGTATCTGGATCTATCTGTCCCTGTATGTTTGGTAGTGTTTTTTTATGAAGATGGGTGGACCAACATTTGATGCAGATATATTGATAATTATTTTGCCTTCTTGATGGATTGATTACTTTATTAGTATTTTGTTGTTAGGTGCTATGAAGTTGGGTCCAACTCATTGCAACCCTATATACAACAGAATAAAACACTTCCTGACACTGTGCCAAACCCAGCACTATGTAGGTGTTTCTCTACCATTCATAGGGTTTTTCAATGGCTGATTGTTTCTGGAGCGGGCTGCCAGGTCCTTCTCCCATTGCTTGTGGCACTAGGATTTGAACCTAGGGCCTCAGAGAGCACAGAACAGCATTCTACCAACTGAGTAACCCCTTATTAAAATGTAGTGATCTTTTTTATCTCTTGTAATTTTGACTTGAAGTCTCTTTTGTCAGATAGGAGTATAGATACTCCAGTAAGTATAGATACTTACTTTCATATTTCATTTTCTTGGAATATTCTTCTCCATTCTTTTCCTTTCAGTCTGTGTATGTCTTTGCTAGCTTTGTGTATCTCTTGCAAGCAGCAAGAGATCTTGCTTGGATCTTATTTATTAATCCAATTAGCCAGTCTGCATCTTTTAATTGAATAGTTAAGACCATTTCATTAGGGCTATTGTTAAGAGGTATGTGCTAATTCCTATTTTTTCTTATTGTTTTTAATTTTTCCTTATTGATTCAGATATATTTTGTTCTTTTCTTTCTCTCTTGTCCATCTTAGAGCTTTGCTGGTTTACAGAATTGATTATGTTTGATTATTTCCTATTTCTCAATTGTTTATTTGTCTGGTGAGGTGATGTGATTGTGAATTTCTTTCTTCCTCTTCTGTATGTGGGATTCCTTTAAGTATCTTCATCAGTCTTGGCTCAGTGGTCATGAACTGCTTTGATTTGTGCTTATTTTGGAAGGTCTTTATCCATGAATTTCAGAGGATAACTTTGCTGAAAGTAGTCTTCATTGGCTGTTTTTTGTTTGTTTGTTTGTTGTTGTTGTTTGTTTGTTTTGTTTTGTTTTACTTTCATGGCTTTGGATATAACTTTTCATACTCTTTTGGCTTTTAGGGTTTTGAAGAGAAATCAGATGTTATTCTAATAAGTTTTCCTTTGTAGGTGAATTGGCACTTCTCTCTTGAAGCTATCAATATTCTTTCTTCCATACTCTTGGCATTTCCACTATAATGCAATACCAAGATCTTTTCTGTCTACTCAGGATTCTAAATGCTTCCTAAACTTGGATGTCCATAACTTTCCCTCAATTTTGGAAATATTCTGCCATAATTTCATTTAGTACATTTTCTTTTCCTTTAGTTTATATGTAAGATCCCACTTCTACACTAAAGATTCCTAGGTTTGGTCTCTCAATTGTGTCCCAGAGGTCTTGAAATTTCTCGTCATGATCTTTTTCTTTTCTAAAATTGCTATTTGAATAATTCCTCAACCTTGTCTTCAATCCCTGGTATTTTTTCTTTGGCCTGGTCCAGCTAATTGGGGATGTTTTCCATTGAGTATTTATTTGATTTTTTTTTTTAGCTTTTCATTTTTA
>VMDO01013589.1:0-57641 GCA_007922755.1 Pedetes capensis | reverse complement strand
CATCATCCTTTGGGTAAATTCCCAATAGTGTTATAGCTGGGTCATATGGTAGATCTATTTTCAGTTTTTTAAGATACCTCCATATTGATTTCCACAGTGGTTGCACCAATTTACAGCTCCACCAACAATGTAAGAGTGTTCCCTTTTCTCTGCAACCTTGCCAGCATTTGTTGTTATATGTTTTATTGATCTTGGCCATGCTTACTGGTGTAAGGTGAAATCTCAGAGTTGTTTTAATTTGTATTTCCCTAATGGCTAGGGATACTGAGCATTTTTTCATGTGTTTCATGGCTTTACGGACCTCTTCATTTCAGAACTGTCTACTCAGTTTCTTTGCCCATTTGTGTATTGGGTTATTTGTTTTTTTGGGAGTTTTTTTCTTGAGTTTTTTGTAAATTCTAGTACTTCAACCTTTATCTGATGTATAAAATTTGAAGATTTTTGACCATTCCATGGGAGTTTCCTTGACTCTGTTAATTGTTTCTTTTGCTGTGCAGAAGCTTTTTAATTTCACGTAATCTCATTTATCTACTCTTGTTGCAATTTCTTGAGCAATTGGAGTCCTATTAAGGAAATACTTTCCTATGTCTATATGATGGAGTGTATTGCCTATTTTGCCTTCTATAAGTTTTAAAGTTTCTGGTTTTATGTTGAGATCTTTTATCCATTTTGAGTTAACTCTCATGTACGTTGAGAGATTCAGGTCAGCTTTCATTTTTCTGCATGCAGATGACCATGTTTCCCAGCACCATTTGTTGAAAAGGCTGTCCTTTTTCCAGTTTACTTGCTTTGCTCCTTTGTTGAAAATCAGGTGGCTATAGATGTGTTGAGATATTTCTGGGTCTTCTATTCTGTTCCAGATGTCTTCAGGCCTATTTTTGTGCCAGTACCAAGCTGTTTTTGCAACCACTGCCCTGTAGTGTAGCTTGAAGTCAGGGATTGTGATTCTATTTGCATTAGATTTGCAGCTTAAAAGTGTTTTGGTTATAAGTGGTCTTTTGTGGATCATTTTTTCTATGTCTGTAAAGTCAGTCAGTGGAATTTTAATGGGTATTGCATTAAGTCTATAGATTGCTTTTGGTAGGATAGCCATTTTTACTATATTAATTTTCCCTATCCAGGAGCAGGGGAGGTCTTTCCATTTTTCAGTGTCCCCTGCTATTTCTTTCTTTAATGTTTTGAAAATTCCCTTGTAGGGATCTGAAGGGTCTTTGGTTAGATTGATTCCAAGGTATTTAATTTTCTGGTGGGCTATCATGAAAGTTATTTTTCCTGAAATTTCCTTCTCTTCCTGTTTGGAATTGGTGTAAAGAAACGCTATTGATTTTTGTGTGTTAATTTTGTAGCCTGTGACTTTGCTGAAGGAGTTAATTAGATCCAGAAGTTTTCTGGTTGATGTTTTGGGGTCTTTCAGGTATAAGATCATATCATCTGCAAATAAGGATAATTTGACCTCTTCTTTGCCAGTCTATATCCTTTTGATTTCTTTCTCTTGTCTGCTTGCCCTGGCCAGGACTTCAATTACTATGTTAAATAGTATAGGAGGGAGAGGAGAGAGGACATCCTTGTCTTGTTCCAGATCTAAGAGGAAATGGTTTCAGTTTTCTCCATTTAATATAATGTTGGCTGTAGGTTTGTCATAAATGGCTGTTATGAAATTAAGGTATTTGCCTGTTATACCTATCATCTCCAGCGTTTTTATCATGAAAATGTACTGTACTTTGTCGAAGGACTTTTCAGCATCAATTGAGATGATCATATGGTTTTTGTTTGCCAGTTTCTTGATATGCTGGATTACATTGATTGATTAATTGATTTCCATATGTTAAACCAGCCTTGCATCTGTGGTATAAATCCCACTTGGTCATGGTGAATAATCTTTGTTATATGCTGCTGGATTCTGTTTGCCAGAATTTTATTAAATAATTTTGCATCTAGATTCATAAGGGAGATGGGTCTATAATTCTCTATCTTAGATGAATCTTTTCCTGGTTTAGGTATCAGGGTGATGGTAGCTTATAGAATGTATTTGGGAGTGTTACCTCTTTTTCTTTTTTTGGAATAATTTGAGGAAGATAGGTATTATATCTTCTTTAAAAGTTTGGTAAAATTCTGCTGTGAATCCATCAGGACCTGGGCTCTTCTTTGTTGGGAGACTTTTAATTACCTTTTCTATTTCTGTATATGTAATGGACTTGCTTAAGTCAGTTATGTCTTCTGGGGTTAGGTTTGGTAGGCCATATGTGTTAATAAATTTGTCCATTCTTCTGCATTTTCATATTTTTGGGAATACAGTCTCTCTTAGTAATCCCTGACAATTTTCTGTATTTCGTTGAAGTCGGTGGTTATGGACCCGTTGTCTTTCATAATTCATACTATGTTAGATTTTTCCTTTTTCTTTTTGATGAGATTAGCCAGAGGGGTGTCTATTTTATTAATCTTTTCAAAGAACCAGCTCTTAGTCTTATTAATTTTTTGAATTATCGCTTTGGATTCTAATTGAGATATTTCTCCCTTTATTTTTATAATTTCTGTTTGGGTGTTCCTTTCAGGATTTATTTTTTGTTGGATTTCTAGTGTCTTAAGATGTGTCATTAGGTCATTTATTTTATTGATGAAGGCACTGAGTGCTATAAACTTCCCTCTTAAAACCGCCTTTGCTGTATCCCATATGTTTTGGTATGATGTGTTTTCATCGTCATTTGGTTGTAGGAATTTTTTAAATTCCAATTTGATTTCATCAACAATCCATTGGTCATTCAGCAGTGTATTATTCAGTCTCCATGAGCTTGTAAAGTTTCTGGGATTATTCTTGCTCTTGAGTTCCAATTTTATCCCATTATGATCTGATAAGGAACAAGGGATAATTTCTACTCTTTTGTATTTATTGAGGGAGTTCTTATGGACTAGCATATAATCTATCTTAGAAAACATTCCATGTCGAGCTGAAAAGAATGTGTATTCCTCATCATGTGGATGAAATATTCTGTATATATCTGTGAGATCCAACTGGTTTAGGGTGGAGATTCAGTTTGATGTTTCTCTGTTGATTTTTCGTTTTGATAACTTTTCTCTTGATAAAAGTGGGGTATTGAATTCTCCTGTTATTATTGATTCTGGTCCAATGAAGTTCCTTATATCCATAAGGTTTGTCTTATAAAACTAGATGCCCCTATGTTTGGGGCATAAATATTAGGGAACATTATTGATTCTTGATCGATTGTTCCTTGTATTAAAATGTAATGTCCGACTTTGTCTCTTCTAATTAGTTTTGGAATGAAATTTAATCTATCTGAAATTAGAATTGCAATACCTGCTTTCTTTTGTTCCCCCCCTGCTAGGTATACATTTTTTCCAGCCCTTAACTCTCAGTTTATTCCAGTCTTTGTGACTTAGATGAGTTTCTTGAATACCACATATTGATGGTTTGTGTTTTTTCATCCAATTAGCCAGCCTCTGTCTCTTAATTGACGAGTTAAGACCATTTACATTAATAGTGATTACTGAGTAGCATTTATTGTTATATACCTGATCATTACCTGTTACTGGTTTATGAATCATGTTTGCTTTGGTCCTTTCTTGTGTTGCACTCATTTCAAATAACCAGTTCTTTGATTTTCTTTATAGGGTTGTCTTAACTCTAGTGGATGTGGTAATTGATTTACAATCATCTCCAGTGCTGGTTTGGTGGTTGCATATCGTTTAAAAGCTTCAATGTCATTAAATATCTTATACTCCTCATCTATTATCAAAAATAATTTTGCTGGATATATTAGTCTTGGCTGGAGACTTTTTTTTTTTGGATTTGAATCACCTGTGTCCATTCCTCTCTAGCTTTCAATGTTGATATGGAGAAGTCTACAGTAATTTTAATAGGTTTTGCTTTATAAGTAATAAGGGGTTTCTGTCTTGCTGCTTGCAGGATAGCTTCCCTGGTCTCTAATGACAGCATGCAAGCAATGACATGTCTTGAGGATGATCTACTCAAGTCAGCCTTCAAAGGAGTCCTAAATGTCTCAGTGGTGTATATATCCATTTCCTGTGCTATCTTTGGGAAGTTTTCCTTGATGATATCATTTACCAGATTTTGAAGGCCTCCAGTGTATCTTTCTTCTCCTTCAGGGAGGCCCTGAATTCTTAAATTTCATTTTTTCATTCTATCTGAGTTCTCCTGGAAATCATTTTTTAATATCTTTATTATTGATTCCATTTCTGCCTGTTTGTGTTTAAGTTCATTTATGGCATCCTTGGAATCAGAAATCCTCAGCTAGATTCATCCAGTCTTGATGAAAAGGATTCTTTATCCAAGTTCAATTCAGTTAACTTGGATTGAGTTTCAAGGAGAGTGGCTTGGTTCTTCCTTATCATTTCTAACTGGGATGACAGAACAGATTCCAAGTGAGAGATCTTCCTTTCAAGGATTTCCAGGGTGCTTGTAGTATTTGTTTTAATTTCTCTTAGCATGTTTATAACCATGACTCTGAATTCCGAATCCAAGATCTCTAAGAATTGAGAGTCCTTGGAGTTATTTATTGGGGGGCTTTGCTCTGTTGGGTCTTCAGATCCATCCTGCCCCTTTGTGTTTTTTGAAGGTTTACTTTGTTTTCCCATAAAATGGTCTGGGATGTAGAATATGTCCCTCCTGAGTGTGCAGAACTTCTCCCTCTGTTGTTCCTTTGAGATTGTGTGGTGCTGAATCTCTGGTGCTTGTTTGAGCTTATAAACTGGGTATATTCTGGCTTTTTGGTCTGTGTGGTTCTCTCTTTAGTGCACCAGCCCAACTTCAAAGGGACTAGGGGCTAAGGAGGCAGTAGATTTTGTTTCTCTTCTGTGAGGTGAGAAAGGGGGGGAATCTGGTGACAGAAGAGGGGGAAAGAGGAGGTAGAGGACAGAGGCTAATAAAAATTACTGTCAAAATTAAAATTAAGTTTAAGACTTAAGGGTAAAATAATTAAAACAAAGACATATATATATAGCTTAAGAAAAAGAGAAGGAGAATAGAAAAAGGGAAGAGAGTAAAAGGAGAAAGGAAGAGAAATAGAAAGGCAAAAAAACCTCATGAATACACACTCCCACACACATATAAAAACACTTGTAGTCAGGTGTGGTGGTGTATGCCTGTAATCCCAGTGGCTTGGGGGTTGGAGGCAGGAGGATTGCAAGTCCAAGGTCAGAGGCACCCTGTGAAACCCAGTGAGACCCTCTCTCAAAAAGCAAAAAACATGGGCTCGGGGTGCAGCGTGGCAGTCCAGCACCTACAAAGCAAGCAGGTGCAAGATCCTGGGTTTAAACCCCCATACAGACAAAAAAAAAAAATCCCTTGTATGTTCTTGCAGGTGGAATTTGAACTGTGGACACCCAGTTCCACCAGTTGAAGTTGATACTACAGGAAGCAGTGCTCCCTACAGAACTCAGGGTGGCAGTGTTTTCACACAATCTGCAGGGAGCAGTCTGGCTTAGTGTTGGGTAGATAATGGCAGACCGCCCCACAATGTCCTGGGTTTAAGTGGGACACCGAGTGCCCAAAGAGACTGTTCCATGAAATATTCTGCGTCTATTGTATTGTTCGTGAGGCAGTGGAACCTGTGGGGTCCTCCCTGGAGTTCTCCCTGTCCCACATAGTTCAGGTGTCAATTCCCCAAAACAGAGATTTCCATCCCCAAACCTACAGCATTGAGGGAATATGGCTGCTATCATGGATTTTTTTATTGCAGGGCTTTCTGCCCACTTGGGAGGACCATATCCTCTTGTGGGCGGGATGATATCCAACTGTGCCAGAGGGAATCTGTAGCAGGTCTGTCCATGCCTGGCGATCACACTTGAAACTGCTCTTATTGTGACTAATAGTGCCAGTAGGCTCTGCCAAAAAGGAGCACTCTGTCCACGTGGGGCTCATCTGCTTCCACAGACCACAGTCTTCTCCACAGTGCAGAGGGATGACTTAGGATCACCTCTGCTGTGTCTGGGATCCAGGTGTATGTGTGCCCATATATCTGTGGAGATTGCGTCTGCACCACTATCCCACCACAACAGGAGGGAGGGAGCCATGTGTCAGCTCCGGACACATACTGCTGGCACCGGTTTCCCAGTTCCCTCCAAGATCACTCCCCGTACCCTTGTGTATCTACTCTCATGGATATGATTCCTATTTTCTTGTGTGAGGGACCTACAATAGCCCAGTGTCTCAGGCTGCAGGATGTGTGCCACTATGGATGGAGATTCTGTGTGCCACCTCAAACTGACTCACCCAAAACTTGTAGATTGTGTCCCATGGGCAGGGTGACAGTGTGATGTCAAGGTTGCACTCCGTGTTGGGTTTGGCCCTCATAGGTGTGTGTGCAAAGTCCTCTCCGAGTCTCTGGGATTCTATCCGCCATCTGCGTCATGATGAAATGGTGGAATGGCGGTCCTGCTAGTGACCTCTGTGTAGCTCCTCCAAAGCCAACTCCTTGATTTCAATGTTCCTCCAGTTTCATCCTCTATCTCCCGATCTAAACTATCCCTGTTTATATCTATTCAATGTAAGTTCCAAACCCCTAATCAAGGCTTTACTCTGAGACAGAAGACATGTGTTATCTGTCCGCCATCTTGCCCCCTCCTCAAATATGAGTCTATCTTCAAGTTTCTGCAGATGAATATCCAATTTTTCCAGAACCATTTGTTGAAGAGGCTATGTTTTCTTCATTGAAAATCCTCAACCCTTTTGTCAAAAATCAGGTGTCTGTAGATGCGTGGGTGTATTTCTGTATCTTCCATTCTGGTCCATTGGTCTTCAAGCCTATTTTTGTACCAGTACCAAGCTGTTTTTGATATTGTATCCCTGTAGTGTAGTTCAAAGTCAGGTATTTTGATCCTGCCTGCACTAATTTTGCAGTTTAAGATTGTTTTGGCAATACACAGTCTTTTTTGTTTCCATATGATTTTTTGGATTTTTTTCTATTTCCACAAAAATCTGTCATTGGGATTTTAATGGGGATTGCATTAAAACTGTAGATTGCTTTTGGTAATATTGCCAATTTTATAATATTGGTTCCATCTTCCCGTATCCTCTGCAATCTCTTTCTTTAATATTGTGAAGTTTTCCTTGTAGAGATCTTCAGGGTCTTGGGTTGGATTGAATCCTAAATATTTAATTTTTCATAGGCTATTATGAAAGGAATTGTTGCCTTAATTTCCTTCTCTTCCTATTCATTATTGTTGTAAAGGAAGGCTACTGATTTTTGAGTGTTAATTTTGTATTCCATTACTTTTCTGTGGGAGTTAATTAGCTCTAAGAGTTTTCTAGAGGAATTTTTTGTGGTTCTTTAGGTAAAGGATAATGTCATCTGTAAATAAGGGTAATTTGAACACTTTGCCTTTCTGTATCCCTTTGATTCTTTTCTTGTCTGTTTGCTGTGGTTAGGATATTGATCACAATATTGAATAAGAGGGAGAGGGTACCTCCTTTTCTTGTTCCTGATCTTGGAATAGTTTTGATTTTTCCCTTTTAATATGATATTGGCTGTAGTTTTGTCATAGATGTCCTTATGATTTTGAGGTATTTCCCTATTATGCTTATATTCTCCAGGACTTTTATCATGAAAAGGTGTTGCACTTTGTCAAGGGCATTTTCAACATCAAATGATATAATAATGTGGCTTTTGTCTGCAAGTCACTTGATATATTGAATTACACTGATTGATTTTTGTATATTCAACCAGCCTTGCATCTGTGGAATGAATCTCACTTGATCATGGTGTATAATCTTTTTTATGTGCTACTGAATTCAGTTTTTCAGAATTTTATTGAGGATTTTGCATCAATGTTCATCAGGAATATTGGTCTATTATTCTCTTTCTTTCAAGTGTCCTTGCCTGGTTTTTGTATCAGGGTAGTATTGGCTTCATAGAATGCATTTGGAAGTGACTCTTCCTTTTCTACTTTATAAAATATTTTGGGAAAAATAGGTATTAATTCTTCTTTGAAGGTTTGATGGAATTCTGCTGTGAACCCATCAGGACCTGGGCTTTTCTTTGTTGGGAGATATTTTATTACTGGTTCTATTTTTTTTTTATGGTACTGGGGGTTGAACCCAGGGCCTCATGCTTGCATGCTCTGCAAGTGCTGGGCCACTGAGCTGCACCCTCAGCCCATTTTTTTACTTTTTGAGACAGGGTCTCACTAAGTTACACAGACTGCCTCTGGTCTTGAACCTGTGATCCTCCTGCCTCTGCCTCCCAAGCCGCTGGGATTACAGGCATGCACCACTATGCCCAGCTCATTACTGATTCTATTTTGTTGAATGTAATGGATCTGTTTAAATTGCTTATGTCCTCCAGGCTTAATTTTGATCATTTATATGTGTTAATGAACTTTTCCACTTCTGTTTTTTTTTTGTTTTTTTGGGGGTACAATTTTTCAAAGTATTCCCTGATGATCTTGAGGATTTCATTGATATCAATAGTTATGACCTCATTTTCATCTCTAGATTTTTTTTTTTTAATTTGGGATTTTTGTTTATTTCTTTTGGTGAAAAAGGCTAGGGGAGTGTCCATTATTCTTTTTGAAAAACCATCTCTTAGACTCATTAATTCTTTGAATTGTCTTTTTAGATTCTAATTGGGATATTTCTCACTTGATCTTTGTAATTTCTGTCTAAATGTTCCTTTGGGGATTCATTTGTTGGTGACCTTCTAGTGCCTTAAGATGTGTCATTAAATTATTTAATTGAGTCTTCCCTAAATTATTGAGGAAGGCACTCATGGCTATGAACTTCCCTCTTAGAACTACCTTAGCAATATCAAATTTTTGTAGGATGTGTTCTTATCCTCAATTGATTGTAGAAATTTTTAAATTTCTGCTCTGATTTCTTCAATGACCCCTGATCATTCCGCAATATATTATTCAGTCTCCATGAATTTGTAGCATTTCTGAGATTTTTCTTGTTTTTGAGTTCTAGTTTTATTCCATTATGGTGTGATAATGTAGAGGGGATGATTTATATATTTTTTTTATCTGTTAAGATCATTTTTGTAGACTAAAATGTAATGTATTTTACAAAAAGTTTCATGTGGTGCTGAGAAGAATATGTGTTCCACATCTAATGGGTAGAATATTCTTAGATATCTGTAAGGTCCAGTTGGTCTATGGTGCTCTTTTAGCCCATCATTTCTCCATGAATATTTTGCTTTGATGACCTGTTTCTTGGTGAAATTGGGGTATTGAAGTCTCCCATAATTATTGTGTCTGCACTGATGTATTCCTCTACTCCAATAAAATTTGTTTTATGGAGCTATGTGCACCTGTAGTTGGTGAGTAAATACTGAGTATATTTATGGGTTACTGGTTAACTATTCCTTTTACTACTATATAATATCCCTCTTTGTCTCTTCTGATTAGTTTGGGATGGGAACCTAAATTGTCAGAGATTAGTATCATGACTCCTGCTTTTTTCCCCCTCATGCTTGGTATATTGTTTTCCAGCCTTTAATTTTCAGCCTTTTAGGGCCTTTATGGATGAGGTGAGTCTCTTGAAAGCTGCCTATTAAGGGTTTATGTTTTTTAAACTAATTGGTCAGTCTATGCCCCTTGAGTGGTGAGTTAAGACCATTTACATTGAGAGAAATTATTGAGAGCAACATATTATTCTGCATCAATTTGGTGCTTGATTCTATTTTTTATTCATATTTAGCTTATTTTTTTCTTAATTTCTCCTCATTTATTATTCATTCCTTTGATCTTGTATTTGGGATTGTCTTACCTCTCCAATATGATGTGTCTCATTGAGATCCTCTGCGATTATGGCTTGGTGGCTGTGAATCATTTAAACAAGTTGATACCATGGAATGTCTTTAGTTCATCATCTATTTTAAAAGATAGCTTTACTGAGTACTGTAATCTTGGTTGACAGTTTTTCTCAGGGGTTGAATGATGTCAGACCAAGTTTTCCTTGACTTTAGGGTTGTTGAGAAGTCAGGTGTTATCCTGATGGGTTTGCCTGTGTAAGTGAGTTGGTGCTTCTCTCTTGAAGCTTTTAGGATAGTTTATTTGCTCTCTAGATATGACATTCCTATTATAATGTGTTGTGGGGAGAATCTGTTCTGATCTACTCTTTTTGGAGGTCTGGAAAATTTAGTTATATATGTGTCTATTTGTTCTCTTAGTTTTGGGAAGCTTTCATCTAAAATCTGTTTGAATAGATTTCCTATTCCTCTTATGTTGTTTTTCAGCTCCTTCATGAGCCCGAGTATATGCAGGTTGCACCTCTTCATTTTATTGAAGACCTCATGAAAATCTTGATCACATTGTTTTATCTTTTGTTCTTTCTTTGCCTCTGAGTAGATAAGCTTTTGGGATTCCCCGGGGATAGAGAGTACTCCAACTATGGCCAGTCCAGGAGCTCATCTAGCTCACTTGGAATCCTATGGGGCAAGATTGCAATGGATCACCTTTGCTATATGTCCGGGTATCTCACTCTTCCCTCATCCCATTGAGTGGGCCAAGATGGCACCCAAGGTATGGTAGCATCTAAAGACCCCCTGGTGCCCAATTGGTCATTTTTGATCCAACCCTATTTCCCTGATTGGCTGGCTATTAGGCCATATAAACTCTGGAGCTCAGAGTCCAGCAGCCATTCTGAACACCATCCAAGATAAGCTCACTGGGTCCTTGCAGTTCCTTAAGGGCCCAAGACCCATTTACTCATTTGCCTAGCCTAGTGTTCAGCCTTCCTCTGATCTGCCTTCATCATACTTAAACCACCTGCTACCTCTATCTGGCCCTGACCTCTACAATGCTGGATATCCTACATGGATATCCAACAGCTTCACAAGGCAAGACTCTGGGAGTCAAGCACAGGGCCCTTGAAGTGGTGAAATCTGCAAGGTGGAAGAGCAATGACACCCAGGAGCCTCTGCCCCAGTAGCAGAGACAGCAGCTGAGCACTTCCCTTCTCCAAGTCCATTTTCCCCTCACCTTAATCTTCCATTCCTTTCCCCTCCTTTGTGAATAAACCCCTGTCCTTCTATCCTGTGCATGACACTCTGTTCTCCGGCCATAGCCTTGCCATTGGGTGTAGCATTGGGGCACCTACCTTTTGCTTCCACCCCCAACACACACAGAGAGAAATCCCAGGAAGAACCTGACAATAAGCTCCTCCAGTATTCCTTCAGAATTAGATCTCTTAACTTTGTCTTTGTCTAGTTTGGATGCAGTAGACTCTACTGTAAACTTTGATTGATTAATTTTGCCCTGAATCTCTAGCATTTCTAATTGATTCTCTTTCAGAATTTGAATTTCTGTGCTAAGTTTGCCTTCCAAACTGGATACTTTTCTGTCCAGAGTTTCAGTTGCTCTCATCATGGTGTCCTTGAGGTCTTTTAACATATTTATTAATAGGCTTCTAAATTCTTTTTCTGGTATTTCTAAGACTTAAGTTACTTTGAGATTGTCCATTGAAGGGCTTTGTTCTATTGGGGCTTCCCATCCATCCTGTCCTTTTATGCTTCATGTGTTTTTCTGTTTAGGCTTGTCCATTGTTTGATTGTTTGGGTACAACATCTGCCCAATGTAAGAGTGCTAGATATCTAAATTCAATTTTGATTAATTAACTGACAAGTACTGGTTAATCTTCAAAACCTCAGCACTGCTCAGCCCACTCAGATTTATAGAAAGAGAGAGAAAGGAAAAGAGGAAAGAAATGAAAGAAAATAAAAAGAAAGTGAAAAATTATACATAGTATTGATAAAAATAAAAGTAAAAAATCAATTACACACAGAAAGCAGTGCACATTACAAAAGCAAATCCCCAAACCATTCAACTCCCTCAGATAAAAGGAGGAAAAAAGAAAAAAGAAAAAAAAAAGAATAAAATAAGTGTGCATCTATGTATGTGATAGTATCAAAAATAAGAATAAAAAATCAATCATATACAGCAATACACATTGCAAAAGCAGAACTTCACAGCTGTTCACATCTCTCAGAGAAGAAGAAAAGAAAGTAAAACACACAAAAAAGCTAAAATCAAACAAATAAACCAAAAACAATAAACAAGCAAACAAGCAAACAACCAAAAAACACACAAAGAAACAACTTGCCCTAGTTGATTCAGGCTGTATGAGTGTCACTCAGCTCCTTAAGACATCCATCTTATATCCAGATCCCTCTGATTCCTGAGCTATCTGTTTCCCTACCTCCAGTGATCTTCCTCAGCCCACCCAAGTGTACACATTTCCATGTTGGGGCGGGTTGGGCTTAATCCCCAGGCTTGCTCCTTGCTGCACCTTTTGCCTAACGTTCCAAGTGGGACTCTGCACCTATTAGCTATCTCGTCTGGTCTACAAGTTGTCGAGTTGTTGCACCAAAGTTAATACTGGGTCCTTTCCCACTGTGTGTCAGGCTCCTTGCCTCAACTCCGCCACCTAGAAAGGGATTTTCCCACACACTCCCTCATGAGTAGCTGGCAGATCTGAGACAAGGGTTTCTTTGCAGTGTCCCTCCTGCAGGGATGATGTTGGGGTGCCCATGCCACGCTTCCAACTGGACCTGGCTCAGGGACTCACTTGCTGACCCTGCCCCATGGGGTGCACCACCAGTGCCACACTAGCAGGATGAAGTCACGTCACCTCTGATGGTTCTGAGGCCTCTGGTCCCCTGCGGAATTCATGCCACACCAAACTCACACCACAGACTGTACAACCCCATCTGTGGCTGCAGATGATGACAGGTTAGGTGGCTTGGCACCACTCCTACAGGCGAGTACTGGCTTCTGGGCTCACTAATTGTTATGGGCAATGGGCATGGTGTGTTGCCTCCACACCATGAGGCCTGCACTCTTATGTGGAACTCATACAACATGGAATTCTGGCCACAGACTTCACAAGCAGGAATTCCCGGGTGGGAAGATTGTGGGTTGTATTGCTGGCCCATACTCACTGCATTCACCACCACTTCTTGGCTTTGGGACTCACTTGCAGAACTCACTTTGTGGAGTGTGCTACTAGGGCCTTGTCAGCAGGATGATAGTCTGTTGCCAGGTCCATGCCTGGTGGGGCATTTGAGTCCTGGGAATTCTCCCTAAATGGTGGGATTCTCCTTAAACTGTGGAATTCTCCCTAAACTGCGTGGACCCAGTACACTGTGGGTACTTTTGAACACTTTAAAGAGGTCTTTTGCAACAGCTTTCCCCAATGCAATATGTCTTTTGATTTTTTGACTGCTGCTTCTATGGGTGGTGATTGTAGAATCAAGTAAAGCAAAATCTTGGACAGCCTCAATCTTTTCTCCATTTATTATGAAGTTGTGTACTGACCAAAATTCTTAAAGTAGTTAGATGCTAATTAACTCACTCATTCTCTATACACAAACCTGTTTCCTCCTTTGTGGTTATTTTACTTGTATTTAACAACCATATTTAGCAGGGATCTAAACTTTTTTAAACTCTTGCACGGGATCTGAGTCACCGTAGGCTTTGGCTAACATTGTAATCAAATGACTTTGTCAGAATTGATGTTTCACTCATCTCCACTAGGTTCTTTTTACCAGAGATCACAAGTTCTTCCCTGAGATAGACCAGAGTCAACAGCTTAGTTCTACCACTCCTGGTTGTGTGACTCTGAGAAGATTTTTTGAGCTTCTATTTCCTATCTATAAAATGTGCATCATACACCTCTCAAGTTTCTTAAAAAGATTAAATAGGGTTGATGTAAGTAAAATACATATATGTATATGTTACATACTATGTATGATATATGTACATATGTAACATGTATAAAAATTGTTCATTATATGTAAGTCCTTACATTTTATTCTCAGGAACAGGTTATTTTTCATGTTCCTGTGCCTTCATAAAAATGCTACCTAAAAGCATCATATTCAACTTTATAGAAATTGCCAAATGCACAACTGAATGGTGAGTTCATACCTGCTCTAGCTTTCTTGATATAATAGATATAAAATAGTTATGGTGTAGTAGTTTCTGTGAGTAGTAAGAGCTTCATTACCACAATGGATTTTTTTTTTATAGTATCAGTTCTACAGTTTGGATCTGAAATGTCCTCCAAAGGCCCAAGTGTTAAAGGCTTGGTAGCCAGCTTGTTGCACCATTGAGGGTATGCAGAACTTTTGGGAAGTTGGGCCTCGTATAAGAAAGTTATTGGGGATGTTCCCTTGAAGGTGATATTGGGACTCCAGCTCCCTCTTAGACCCTGGCTGGCATGAGGGGGACAACTTTGTTCCACTGCATCCCCTGGCATGGGGTCCTGTGCTGCCCAAGCCCAAAGCAACTAGACCAATCAATTATGGACTGACACCTCTGAAAATGAGCCAAAATGAATCTTTCCTTCTTTTAAGTGATTGTGTCTGGTATTTTGTCACAGTGATGGAAAACTGATGCAACTGCACTTTTCTTTAATATGAACACAATGTTGAAAATGTATGGAACTGAAGCATTTCATTTTTTTTAATCTCCCAGGGGAGGGAATGGTTGGAAGAAAAATATATATATTTTTCAGCAGAAGCAGAGCTTGCTTGGTGAGTATTTTTCTCAAAGTTCTACTGTTTGTCAATTTTAATAAGCTGTGATTGATGGGGGTGGGGGCATCTGGGAAATCAATGTCAGTCCTCCAACCAATGAAACAGTGAATTGTCAAGTAAACTGATTTTTTTCAATCACACTGAGTTACATTTAATATTACAGAACACTTAGAATTTCTTAAACATTTATTGTTTAGTAATAAATATCCATGCTACATATCCATGACACATCCTTTCAAAATGAATGAGAATCAAGGAATGATTTGAGGATAATTGTGACAGGCATGTATACGTAACTGAGGGGAGATGACTAAAGAGGAGGAAAGATTTGTGAGGAAAGAGAAATAGATTTGTTATTTGAAGTGGTGACCTCAAGATGGAATATGGGGTGAAGGAGTGGGGGTATCACCAAGTGTAATATTTAATCAGTAGGTGGAACTGATGTGTATCCTGTTAGCTAGACAAGAGAGCAGGGATGAGGGCTTCTCTTTTCCAATGGCAGTTAATAAGTCATTTCAACAGTATCTGCACTTGACAGAAGGTACTTTGGAAACATGGACAGTGTGGGAATATATAAAGAAGAGATTTTCCCCTGACTAGGAAACTAGAAAGTGTCTTGAGAATAGCAACATGGGAGAGCTAGGGAAGCAGTGGTTTCATGTTCCAGTCAGCCAATAGCTGCTGATTCCTGTCCTCACAATGACTTCAGAGTGTTTGTGGTGATTAAAAAGAAAATTGAAATGTTCAAACTTCTACAGGAAACATTAATTCAACACTTCCAGGTGCAAATTTCTTAACATGTGGAAAGAGGATGTTTCACTTAAGTTCCTTTTTAAAAGAAAGGGACAAAACTGCAAGAAATCTGAAAAGGAAATCTCTGTTATGCCAAATCTAGGTAAATTATTTGTTTGTTTAGACAAAAGAAGCAATGGAACCCTCATTACCTCCACATTCAAGGCTGAGGCTGAACCTAAACTGGAGATAATCAGGCAGTGTTCTCGGGGGAATACTTTTTGTTAGCAGAAACTTAAAGCATCAATGTTCATTGTTTAAAGCTACTTGAAGAGAAACACTTTGTATTATTCATTCACCTCCACCTGCTGCCTGGTCTGTTATTCCAATCACAGTGCTCTGCAACGGTGGGCCCTCAACCAAAGAGCAGGCAGTACACAGGGCAAAGAGAAGTACAGAAATAGAACACTTAATTTTTTTTTTTTGCCAATCCAACCCAACAAGTGGGTTTTTGCAATTAAAATAGCAGTTTATATTTTCAGTAGTAAAAGTGCATGAAAGAAGAGGACCTCAGTTGTTTGGGTCACAGTGGTCAAAATGAGATGTGTAGGATGTCCTCCTGCTATCCAGCCTCTTTCTCACCATTTATTACATGGGGAACAAGGTGCCAGAAGAACCTGTTCAGGCTTTCTCACCTCTTAATGGAGGAAGAGGTGGTGGCATTGGTCCTTTGAAACTGCCTAGTCACTTGATGCATTTGGGACCTCTCCAGCTCTTTATTCCCTATAGGAAATGAAAGAGACATGAAGGGAGTGACCCTTGTTTCCAGAATTTGGTGAGATACCAACTCCCTGGCTCTGCCCACCTGACTGAGCTTGGAATCGTTGTAGTTTTACTCTTCTGCTCTCTGGATGTCAGAAATGGGAAACATTAGAGACTGGCCAGCTGCTAGCCAGGATTTGTGCAGAAATCTGGGAACACTCCCAAATTTGACTGGACATCCATCATTGTAGTTAGCAATTCTCAGAACTAAAATTTTGTCTGGTAAGTGTGCTTGTTTATCTTCAAGTTTTGTCAACAAGGAATTTTTGTAATTTTATGAATTTCCTCCAAAACATACTAATCAGATACTCTTGACCCTCTTCATGTTTGTCCTCCTATGAACTTTGGTCTGATAAATGCTTTTGATATGCAAAAGAATAGTCCAAAGTGAATTTTTTTCTTTCTTTCTTTTTTCTTCAGTATTGATGGCTTGAGCCCAGGGCCTCTACCACTTGCCAACCCCACAACTCCCTTTTTATTTTTTATTTGAGACAGGATCTCATTAAGTTGCCTCTGTCCTCCAACTTGTGATCCTTCTGCCTCAATCTCCTAAGTCTCTAGGATTACAAGTATGCACCATAGCATCTGGCCAAAATGAATCTTCAGTAGTTCTATTTTCACTTCCCTCAGGTTAATGTATGTTTTTATTAAAAAACATTATATAATTCTAATTAATGCTGTTGTTGTTGTTGTTAGGTGCCATCGAGTCGGTATCTGACTCATAGCAACCCTCATAGGGTTTTCAATGGCAGACTGTTTCGGGATTGCCTTGGGAGTGGATTGCCAGGTCCTTTTCTCATTTTTTGCGGTGCTGGGAATTGAACTCGGGACCTCAGAGACTGCAGTGCAGTGCTCTACCAACTGAGCTAAATCCCAGCCCCTAATTAATGCTAGAAACCAAGAAAAAAAAGTGTAAATACAGATTTTTCTTCGGAGATACTTAATTACAGTCTGTGAAAAACAATTTTGAATAACTTAGGAATTTTCAAAAAGTTTTCCACACCAATATTTTCCACCTCCAACGCTATCCCTAACAGTTTTGGAAATGCATATATACTCACATGCCACATAATAATGTTTTGGGCAATGGTTGATAGTGTATGTGATAGTTGTTGTTGTTGTTAGGTGTAGTCTAGTTGGTGTCTGATTCATAGAAACCCTATGTACAACAAACAAAACACTATTGTCATGCTTTTTTGCTATTTATAGGGTTTTCAATGGCTGATTGTTTTTTGGGATTGGGTTGCAGGGTCATTCTCCCAAGCCTACAGCACCTGGTGTTCCCAGGAGGTCTTCCATCCAAGCACTAACCAGGTCTGACCCTACTTAGCTTTTGAGATCTGATGGGATCAGATGCCACAGTGGTATGGCTGCAGGCATGTGATGGTAGTTTTATGAAATTATAATGGAGCTGCAAAAAAACTCTTTTACCTAGTGATATTGTAAATATAATAATGTTCCAGTGCAGCATATTACTCATGTGTTTGTGTTTACGCTGGATTAAACAAATCTTTTGGGCTGCTAACCACAAAAAGGTGTAGCATGTACAATTAGTACAGCTCACGATACTTGATAATAATAACAAATGCCTACATTACTGGTTTGCCTGCAGCCGTAGTCCTGTGGCATCCAATCCCCTCAGATCTCGGAAGCTAAGCAGGGTCAGGCCTGGTTAGTACTTGGATAGGAGACCACCTAGGAACACCAGATACTGCAGGCTTGGGAGAAGGACCTGGCAACCCTCTCCCAATAATCAATCTGCTATTGAAAACCCTATGAACAGCAGAGAAGCACTGACAATAGTTTTTCGCCTATTGTATGTAGGGTTGCTATGAGTTGGATACCGACTCAATGGCACCTAACAACAACAACATTACTTTTTTTTTAATTGGAAAATTTTAATGTATACCTTAATGTGACTGATTCTGACATGCTTTTCATTGTGGCATTTCCATATATGCATTTTGATGTACATTATTCATATAGGTGCCCCCTTACCTCTTGTATGCTTCCCCCCATCTAAGTCTTCTCTATCATTTACTTGGCAATATTTTTCTATAACAACATTACTGGTTTATGCATTTACTATGTTATACCTTTTATTATTAGAATGGACTCCTTCTACTTATAAAAAATGTTTATTGTAAAACAATCTGCTGTTTTATGATGGTAGGAGGATTGTGAGTTTGAGGCCAGCATAAGCTACATAGTGAGTTCCTGACTTGAAAGGGCTCTTGCCTTATAATATTGTCTACAATATCTACTACAGTGCTGAACAGAAATGAAAAAGCTGTTATATTTACCTTTTTCTTCATTTTTTCATTCAGTAAGTATGACATAAGTGATAGTTTTTTAAAATCTACTTTATCTGAATGAGGAAGTTCTCTTTTATTCTTAAATACTGAGAATTTTCTCAGCAATTGATGTTGGATTTCATCAGTTAATTTTGACATTTATTTAAATGTCCATATGGATTTTCTTTTTAAATCTGTCAATATAGGGTATTATATTGATATTTAAATATTAAATAGACTTTGCATTCCCAGAGTAAATCTAACTTGGTCATGATGACTTTTTCTTTTTATGTAATGATGGATTCAATCTGACAGAATTTTTAAAAATTTCCATTTGTGTCTATGGAGGATATTGGTCTATAGTTTTGTTTACTTTCAAGGTCTTTACTTGGCTTATGGCATACAAGTAAGGATGCCATTATAGACTGAGTTGATGAGTATTCTGTCCTCTGTCATCTCCTGGAAGAAAATCATTTGATTGCTTTTATATTTTTGTTTACTGATTTCTGCTATTACCTTGATTCTTTTCTCTTATTTTTTTTCAGTTTGATCTTCATTTGTTCTTATTTTTCTATTTTATAGCTGAATTAATTGACTTCAGGTACTTGCTTTCTAATGTAGGTATTTTACTTCTGTCTCTTTTTCACAATTAGTTGCATTCTACAAGTTTTGATATTTTGTGTTTTAATTTTCATTCCATACAATAAACTTTCTAAGTGGTTATTTGGAACTCTGCAATTTTGTTTCAAATATTTGAGCTTTTTCTAGGTATATTTCTATTGTGATTTAAAGTTAAATTCTACTGTGACCAGAGACATACTTCATCTGACTTGACTTTTTCTGCATATATTCAAACATGCTTTCTGGCACAGAACATGATATACCCAGGTAAATGATCTGTGTGCACTTGCAAAATATATGTATTCTGTTGCTGAGTGGAGAGTTCTTTTAGGCAAGATGGAAAAATCTTGTCTGTTTTATTTCATCTTGGCTGTTGTTGTTGTTAGGTGCCGTCGAGTTGGTATCCGACTCATAGCAACCCTCATAGGGTTTTCAATGGCTGATTGCTTCGGGATTGCCTTGGGAGTGGGTTGCCAGGCCCTTCTCCCATTTTTGCAGTGCTGGGAATTGAACTCGGGACCTCAGAGACTGCAGCGCAGCGCTCTACCCACTGAGCTAAATCCCAGTTCTTCATCTTGGCTAGAAGTAGAAATTTTCATGTAAGCCATTTTTTGTTGCTTAGTAATTTTTATTTGCATGTAAAAGCAGTTTTATGTATGGTGACTTGAAGTAATACATATAACTTTTGGCAATTCTTTACTTGGTAAGTATATCTATTTAGCCGGGGCTAGGATTTAGCTCAGTTGGTATAACATGGCTCTGCAATCTCTGAGGTCCCAGGTTCAATTCTCAGCACTGCAAAAATGGGAGAAGGCTGTGGCAATCCACTCCCGAGGCAATTCCAAAACAATCAGCCATTGAAAACCCTATAAGTGTTGCTATGAGTCAGACATGATTCAACGGCAACTAACAACAACAACAACAACAACATCTATTTAGCTATTTATTTAAATAACTGTCTCACATATCTTTTCCCCATTCATAATTGAGTAGTAGGAAAACATTACAGTTTATTAGTGAAAATTGTTATATTTAAACATATTTGGAGATTTTCTGTATTACATTTGTAAAAATGCAAGGAAGTAGTCTTCCTTAACTGATTCCTTGGTGGTAATGTCAGTTAAATTTGAGGTTATTTGGCATATGCAGCAGAGGTTGTGAACTCATTATCCATAGCCCATCTGGTCTGCAGATGGGTCCCCATTGTCTTTTTTCTTCATTACTAGGAATTGAATCCAGAGCCTCATGCATCCTAGGCAGGTGCTCTACCACTGAGCTCCATCCCCAATTCCATCGTAATTTTTATTTAGTTATTTATTTTTGCAGACAGGGTCTTTCTACGTCATGCAAGTTGCCTCTGGCTTCCAACTAATGATCCTGCATCAGCCTTCTGTGTAGCTGGGATCACAGGAGTGTGCCAGGCCATCCTGCTCTGGTCCCTACTGTCTTGATGCATATTATGTCGTAAAAAGATGTAAACGCTGCCATTATTTAAAAATGCCGCAAAAAACTGAACAGAGAGTTCTTGAAAGAAGAAATACAAAGAGCCAATAAACACATGAAAAAATATTCAACATCCTTAGACATAATGGAAATGCAAATCAAAACTACACTGAGATTCCATCTCAACCCAATCTGAATGGCTAACACCAACAAAACAAACAACAAAATGCTGGCAAGGATGTGGGGAAAAGGGAAACCAACTATATTGCTGGGCTGGGATTTAGCTCAGTTGGTAGAGCGCTGCACTGCAGTCTTGGAGGTCCCAAGTTCAATTCCTAGCACCGCAAAAATGGGAGAAGGGCCTGGCAATCCACTCCCAAGGCGATCCCGAAACAGTCAGCCATTGAAAACCCCATAAGGGTCGCTATGAGTCGGATACCGACTCGACAGCACCTAACAACAACAACAACAACTATGTTGCTAATAGGATTGTAAACTAGTAAAGCCATTATGGAAATTAGTATGGAGGTTCATCAGAGAACGAAAAAGAGAACTAGTATATGATCCAGCTATACTACTCCTAGGTATATACCCAAAGGAAGACAAATCACCACACCACAGGGACACTTGCACTTTCGTGTTTATTGCAGCACTCTTCACAATTACAAGGGTATGAAATCAGCTCAAATGTCCACCAGTGGATGATTAAATTAAAAATGTGGTATTATATACACAATAGAATATCATTCAGCAGTAAGAAGAATTAAATTACGTTGTTTTCAGAAGTGGAGATCATCATTTTAAGCAAAATTACCCAGACTCAGAAAGAGAAATGTTGTTGCTGTTAGGTGCCAGCGAGTCAGTATCGGACTCATAGCTACCCTCTGTACAACAGGGGAAACACTATTGTCAGTGCTTCTCTTCTGTTCATAGGGTTTTCAATGGCAGATTGATTTTTGGAAGGGGGTTGCCAGGTCCTTCTCCCAAGCCTACAGCTTCTGGTGTTCCCAGGCAGTCTCCCATCCAGGTACTAACCAGGCCCGACCCTGCTTAGCTTCTGAGATCTGATGGGATCGGATGCCACAGGGCTATGGTTGCAGGCCAGAAAGAGAAATAGTGCATGATATATATATATATATATATATATATATATATATACACATATGTATATATTTGTGTGTATGTGTGTATATCGTGTGTGTGTGCATATATATATGTGCATATATATATATGCACACACACGATATACACACACATATATATATATGCACACACACAGGATATACACACATACACACAAATATATACATATATATGTATACATACACAATTACATATATGTAAGATTAAAAAATGAGCTGGGGTTTAACTTATTTGGTAGAGCACTGCTCTGTACCCTCTGAAGACCTGGGTTAGATCCCCATTACCAAAAAACAAGAGAAGGACAAGGCAAGCCCCTTCCAAAGCAATCCAGAAACAATCAGCCATTAAAAAATCTATGAGGGTGACAATGAATTGGACCTAACTCAACAACTCAATGGCACCTACCAGCAAGAACAACAAAAACAACAAGATTCAAAAATACAAGGGAATCCATCAGGAGGCAGGAAGGGATGAGGGAGAGTGGGAGGGAAGAGAAATAGGGAGGAACATATGAGGGTAAGGAGAGAAAGAACAAGTGCAAAATACAGGATGCACGTCTATGAAAACCCCGTAATGACTCTCACTATACTGTATGCAATTTTAAAAAATCATACTACACCTTATAAGTATGTAAAATTATTGCTACATGTAAATGATTTTTTTTTTGTGTAAAATGTTTAAAGAGATGAAAGTGTCAACAATCCTGGTTTGATAATTGCATGGTGTATGCTGTTGTTAGGTGCCATCAAGTCGAGTCTGACTCATAGTGACCCTATGTACAGCAGATTGAAACACTCCCTGATTCTGTGCCAAGCACATGATCTTATTTATGTTTAATCCAATTGTTGCAGGCACTGTGTCAATCCATCTGGTGGAAGGTTTTCCTTTTTTTTGTTGACCTGCCAATCTCCCAAACATGATGTCCTTCTCCAGGGATTGATCTCTCCTGACTACATGTCCGAAATATGTAAGATGCAGTCTGGCCATCCTTGCTTCCAAGGAGCACTCTGGTTGCACTTTTTCTAGGACAGATTTGTTGGTTCTTTTGGCAGTCCATGGTATATTCAATAGTGTTCTCCAGCACCATAATTCAAAAGCATCAATTCTTTTCCTGTCTCCCTTGTTCCATGTCCAGCTTTCACAACCATATGATGCCACTGAAAATACCATGGCATGAATCAGACGCACCTTCATCTTCAATGTGACATCTTTACTTTTCAATACTCTAAAGAGATCTTTTGCCACAGCTTTCCCCAAAGTAATGCATCTTTTGATTTCTTGACTGCTGCTTCCATGGATATTGATTATAGAGCCAAACAAAGCAAAATCTTGGACAACCTCAATCTTTTCTCCATTTATCAGGAAGTTGCATACTGACCCAATCATAGGGATTTTTGTTTTGTTGATGTTTAGTCATAACCCATATTGAAGGCTATGATCTTTGATCTTCATCAGTAAATGTTTTAAATCCTCTTCACTTTCAGCAAGCAGAGTTGTGTCATCTGCATAACGTAGGTTGTTAATGAGTCTTCCTCCAATCCTGATGCCACATTCTTCCTCATAAAGTCCAGCTTTTTGGATTATTTTGTCAGCATAGAAATCAAAGAGATATGGTGCAAGGATACAGCCCTGATGCACACCTTTCTCAACTTTAAATCAGGCAGTGTTTCCTTGCACGGTGTATAGATGAACTGAATTATCACTCCGTACTCCATAAATATGTACATTCAAAAAACATAATAAAAAGTAATTTAAAAATGTTGAAGGAAAAAGTATTGGAGAATTGAAATGAGAGTCTAGATTTCAGTATACTTGTAAGACCCCTTGACTATTTGTAGAAACATGTAGCTATTCCAACAGAGCAGTGAAGCTGAGGAGTTGGGTGGGGTTGCCTCCTTTGATTGGAGCAGGCACTTATCACCTTGTCACAGTTTCCAACACTCCTCATGGTCTCATATCCAGCACCTCTCACTCATAGACAGGGGGCCTGGTCATCATAGAAATTTGAGTTTAAATATTTTCCAGTATGGAGGTTACCTTTGGGTCCAATTCCCACCCCCTTTCTTTCCAGGTTCATTGTAAAATGACAGGAAAAAGCTGCTGAATTTCAGTGAAGTAAAACAAAAAGAAAATTTCTTTTTATCTTTTATTATTTAATGTTTTCTGGGGGGGGAGATTAAGGGGAAGGATTTCTTTTTGACTTTCCACCTCCTTAGCAAATATGGACATACTCTTACCTCTCTTCATTTGCCTTCTGTCCACCACTTTAATAATAAAAAAAGACACAACATAGCTTGACTTCTAATTTTTTAAAGTATTCTTCTTTGTTTAAATAATCAGATATCACTTGATCCTCCTCTAACTGACCCCTCACAGAATCTGTACTCAAAGCCCATATAGATATGACTTGGCTTAATAATAGTTGGGACAAAGGAAGACTTAATGTTTCTTCTGTAAGAATCCCTTTACTCTCTGTAGTGATACTCCAGAGCTAGATTTTGCATCTTTTAGTCTTCAAGCCTTTGACTTTTCCTCCAAACTCTAAAACATTAGTGTATAAATGTGTACTGCATTTCTTGAATACGGTAGCATGGAGGAAAGTACATATTAGGTTACAAATAATGAGTGCTAGCTATTAGCTGCCCCCACTGTCTGCCAGCTTATGATATGGGTGCTTGCATGTTGCTGTGATACTGAAAGTTATGCCACTGGTATTATAGATACCAAGAGGGCCACCCATGCTAGACAGGTTTCAGATGATCTTCCAGACTAAGACAGACTAGGGAGAAGAACCTGGTAGTCCACTCCCAAAACAAATAGCCTTTGAAAATCCTATGAAAAGCAGAGAAGACTATTAACTATAGTGACAGAATATGAGCTCCCTCCTCTCTCCTAAGCTGGAAGGCACTAAAGAAGCAATTGGGGAAGAGTTGCTTCCTCAAAGTAGAGTTGATCTTAATGACAGGAATGGATTAAAGCCCTTGGGACCTCCTTTGCTGATAAAGCATGACTCAAAATGAGAAGAAATATAGTGTTGGCAATAATGGACTCAAACATAAAGAGATCATGTATGTGGCACAGTGTTGGGTGGTGTTTAGTTCTGTTGTACATAGGGTTGCTATGAGTTGAATTTGACTCAATAGCACCTAACAACAACAACAAAGCTACTAGTTAAAGACTACTAGTTATTTCACATAACTTTCACAACAAACTTTATGGTATTTACTACGATTATTTTATTTTATAGATTACAGAGCTAAGGCAGAGCTAGATTAATTTGCCCAAAGACACCTAATCAGTGATATCTAGATGCAAGTCCAGAGATATTGGCTCCAAAGTCTATTGGTTCCAAAGCCTTACTATCTACTGTGCACTGCCTACTTGAAATAGAAGTATAGATGAAGAAATACAACTGATAAATCCTAGGAATTTAAATTTGAGCCATTGTAGGCAGACAGGGGAAATCTTTGCAACCATACTTAAGCTCTAATACAAAGAAATTGTTAGTTCAGAAATGATATTGATCTTGATGACCTTGAAGAACTAGAGAACTAGAATAATATCCTGTATCTGCCTCTTTGCATGTTTCAAAGAGCTACAAGCTCAGGTGATAGAGTGCTGCTCTGCACTTTCTGAGGACCCAGATTTGATCCCCACCACTGCAAAAATGGGAGAAGGACGTGGCAATCCATCCCTGAAGCAATCCTGAAACAAAAGGCCATTGAAAACTCTATAAGGGTCACTATGAGTTGGACCAGACTCGACAGCACCTAACAACAACAACACACTTTAGTTACATTTGTATACCAATTGCAGATTGTTGAAGGGTGCATAAAATGAGACAAGGACAAAAATATACATACACACCCATATATACACACATTCAAACCCATAAAATTCTCTTTAGGTACATGTTTTATAAACTACATGCAGTTCATTCTTTTAGGTGTTAAGTCATTTTTTTTGGTTGCTCTTAACATATCATGATATAAAATGTTGTTGTTTTTAGATGATGTTGAGTCAGGTCTGACTCATATCAACCTTCATAGAGTTTTCAATGGCTGATTGATTTGGGATTACTTTGGGAATGGATTGCTAGATTCTCTTCCCCTTGAAATAAAGTAGTACAAAATAAAACAAATTTGAAAATATTGCTCAGGAAAAATGGCTCAGTCTTAAAACTTTAAGTAATGTTTCAGAACTATGGGAATCATAGAGTGCAGAATGACTGGAAGAATAATGATACTCCAAAAAAATATTCACTTCCTAATCCCTGGAACCAGTGAATATATTACTTTTTGTATAAAAGGGACTTTGAAGATGTGAAGATGTGTTCACGTGGGGATATTGTCCTGAATTTTCTGTGTGGACTCAATGGGATCACAGCATCCTCAGAGGAGTTGGAGAAGGAGATGTAATGATGGAAACAGAATCAGAGAGAGATTTGAAGATGTTGTGCTTTTTTGAAGATAATGTCTTTGAAACAGAGGAAAGAGTCCTGAGTCAAGGAATGTAGATGAACTCCTGAGACTGGACATGCAAGAAAATGGAGTCTCTCCTGGAGCTTCCTGAAACAATGTGGCTCTGCTGACACCTTGGTTTTGGCACAGTGAAATCCACTGAGCACTTCTGGACTCCAGACCTGTAAAATCATAAATGTGTGTTGTCTTAAGTTACTAAATTGTGGTAACTTATTACCTGCATTAATAGAGAGTAATAGAATTAGTGTGGGTAATCACTTGAGAACAGTAATTCCTGAGAGCTGATCTAAGTGTAGGCTTGGCACTTAGAGATGGGAGCCGAGGCTACAGGGTGGGCTGGGACCTAGAAAGACTCCATGTGTGGCTTTTACAACAGAGTGTGATTCCCTGAGTATTGAAAATCTTGTCATGATACAATTCCTAATAGCAAAAGAAAATCACATTTGAGGTTTAATTTTAATGGGTAAGGTAGAAAAGGTATTTGGGATAGAAACAACAGTGTAAAATGCAAAAATATTCTAATATAATTAGTTATTTTATATACCAAATACAGTAATTTCTCTTTGGTTGCTATTATAAATAAACTCATATTTAGGGATTCAATTTCAAATTTCATTTGATTCAGCGATCAAATTCTAATAATCTCCCTTTTCAAATCTCTATTTTGCAAATATTTTCAGTAGAAATTTACATGATTCCTTGGATAATGAGAATATAGAGATTTTTGAGTCTACGGTTAATAATACATTGGAAATCACAAGGTATTTTAGAATCTATATGTACATAATTCCAATTTACATTAGTAGCTTTTTCAGATTAAGGAAGCTCCTGAAAATGAATGTACAATCTTTAAGCAAAATTTAGAAGTTTATAATTTTAAAAACCTTGACATATGATGTTAGGATAGAATTTGAAGATACATTTTGTAAAGTTCTTTGAATGGGTTTTGAAAATATGCCCCTCAAAAACAATGATTATTAAAACATTAAATTTTAAATATAGTATGATAATGGAAATATTTTAAATCACAAAGTAAATGTAGATTTGACTGGAATATCTAAAGTTTGCAATTCATCTAAAATAATTATATGAAGAGAATTTTTAACATTAATTTTATAGGTTATGTTTCTTTAACTTCTAATATAATTAATTAGATTATTTACGTGATTTATATACTTTCATCCTGAGCTATTCCACTATGTAATTCTTACTGCTTTTGTACTTAGTCAGTCCAGGAATCTCTCTCTGTATGGCACACACCTCATTCATTCCTGTCTTTTGAGAGACAAGTTGAAATGGATGCATAAAACAAATGCTAGCCTTTTTTTTTTTTTTTTTTTTTTTAGTACTGGGGGTTGAACCCAGAGCCTGGTGCCTGCACCTGCATGCTCTGCGAGTGCTGGACCACTGAGATGCACCCTCAGCCCCCCCTTTTTTTCTTTTGCTTTATTGAGACAGGGTCTCACTAAATTATGCAGACTGCCTGTAGTCTCGAACTTGCGATTCTCCTGCCTCTGCCTCCCAAGCCACTGGGATTATAGGCGTGCGCCACCATGCCCAGCAAATGCCAGCTTCTTCATAAAGCCTTTTCTGATCCTGGTGCAATTAGAATATTTCTTCTACTTACAAACTATTAAGAAATAGTTCACAAGCCATCTTTTAACACAGTTTTATTGTGTGCTTACTTTATTTTGACTTGTTGGATTTTAAGTGTTAGAGGCTCAAACTGTGTCTTACTTACATTTGTGTCTTCTAAGAGGCATCTCACAATGCTATTCATTGAGTAGGTGCTCAATAAATATTCACTAATATGGTAAATTAAAAAGAAGTTCAATTCTTAATTCTTGTGGGATAAAAATCATCTTTATTATTTTTATTGAAAAAGGAATATGTTTAGAATCTCAGTCCAGTCTTATCAATTCAGTCTGACAATTGTCCTCTTAGGGTATATTCTTCATCAATTTTTCGTGTGTGTGTGTGTGTGTGTGTGTGTGTGTGTGTGTGTGTGTGTGTGTGTGTGTATTGAGACACAGTCTTGCTAAATTATGCAGACTGCCTCTGGTCTCAAACTTGTGATCCTCCTGCCTTTACCTCCCGAGTTGCTGGGATTACAGGTGTGTGCTACTGCACCTATCAATTTTTTCTTAAAGAAGCTAAAGGGAGACAATGAACATGAGCAAATATTGCAACGAGTTAGATCACAGCTGCATTTGTTTTGAGAAAAAACTCAGGAAGTTCCAGATGAGGACATATAAGTGATATTAAAAATTTTGGCTTTGACCAAACATAAATATCTGTTTAGCTGAAGTTTTTCTTATTATTTTATCTTTTTTATTGGAAATTTTTAATGTGCACCTTAATGTGATTCATTCTGACATGCTTTTCATTGTGACATTTCCATAAATGCATTTTGATATACATTATTCATATAGGTTCCCCCTCACCCTCCCCTATGCTTCCCCCCCTCTCACCCTCCCCATCTAAGTCTTCTCTATCTTTTACTTGGTAATATTTTTCTATATGTCCTTGGGTTTCAGTTCTGCTTACGATAGAAACTTTTCCTGTAGTGGTCTTTGTTTTTTTCTTGTTAGAACAATTGCATGCATTTTCTAGACCATTTATGTTGATATCATTCTTATCTTCCCCCTCCCCCTTTTATTTTGATCCGACCTATTCAATCATAAAATTTTATGTCTGTTGTGTAAACCATGGGATATTTTTTATATTTTAAATATTTAGGCATTGTTTATATTCAACATCTATGAGGTAACTATGATTTTGTTTACAGACAGCATCATCATTAGGAGGGCATTATGTCTGGGTTGGAAAACCCATGGAACTAGGTGTCATCGAATCTGCATTTGGGTTCTAGTTCTTCAATGGGAAGCAATGCAATTAATTTTTTTCCTTTAACCTTTTCTGAACCTCATATACAAGATAAAGAACTCTAAGAATTATTTCTATTTCACAGGTTTTTAAAAGATGGAACAAACTAATTTTGTATGAAAGAGCATTAGAAAATATACAAAATTAGTTGTATTATTTCAGGTGCTATATGAGATGAATGTCTTGTGGAAATTATGTTTGAATTTCTAGCCACTGGTTCTGATGGTAGCATAGAAAGCTGTAGAAAGTATCTTTTTTTTTCCCATTGTTTCTAAAAGTGTAGAGGAGATTTGCACTTCAGAAACAGTATCACTGCAGTTTCAGTGGGAGAATTCCATTTTTTAGGAATATTCATGTTTGCACCACTAACATTTTCCTTCAAATGGGAATCACTCTTTGGAATTATGTGGATTGATTGCATAAGAGGAATTTGGTAATTGTTGTCTTTATCTTGGTTTTCAGCCAGTGTTTTCAGATTGGATCATCTGGAGAGCTGGATAGTTCCAATGCTGGGGGCTTAACTTGAAAGATTTCAATTAGTCCAAGGGAGTGCCTGGTCATGGCCATGTTTTTTTTTTTTTTCCAGTACTGAGTCGAACCCAGAACCTTTCACAAGTGCTTTACCTCTGAGCCGCACAGCCAGCCCTTTTTAAAATTTTTTATCTTGTGACAGAGTTTTGCTAATTTGTACAGGTGCCTCTGGCCTCAAACCTGTTATCCTCATGCCTTAGGTTTCAGAGTTGGTGGGATTACAGCCGTGCACCACAGTGCTGGGATCGACAGCATCATGTTTTAAATCTTCATTGATTTTAATGGGCAGCCAAAGATGAGTATCAGTGTTCTGGATCAGTTTTGATTTAGTTACAAAATTCCTCCAACTCAATGCATTTGTTTAAATTCAATTGTTTTACCCTCTTTACTTAAAAAAAGTAACACATGTTGTGCACATTATGAGTCCGATCTTCCTCTGATCACTTTTATGTGTACTAACTCAGGTGATCAATTCTCATAACAATACTGTGGTAGGCACTGCTTTTTTCCACATTTTATAGAAGAGAAACTGAAACAGAGAATTTAAGTATTAGACCAAGATCACACAAACCAAGATATTCTCTCTTCATTCTTAACTCTAAATTTTAAAACTTTCATTATATTAATTTAGGGGTACTACATACTTTAGATGGTGGTATGACAATGAGCTAAAAGAAATGGAAGTCTTCAAAGAAAAATATTACTAAAGGCTAGATTAAATAGCCATAATGACATAAATCATTAAGCCACAATCCTATTTTAAAAGATTAGATTTCAAATCTCAATGAGGCACACAATGAAAACAACTGCTCAGTAAAACTTGCATTTGAAATACTTCAAGCAGTGAGTGGAGAGGCTTATATTACATTAAGAAAAACATTACTGGCAAATTAAATTGTAAACTACCAGTAACATTCAGAAATTGATTTTATTTATTTTATTGTGGTATAAATTATATTATTAAGCAGAAGTTTTGTTCAGCCAAGAAACATGTATTAGCTGTTTAATATGTATGTAGATGACATTTCTAAGTCTGGTGGTTATTACAACAAGTTGAATTAAAAAAAGGGTTAATGCCTTGCAATACTGTATCTTGATCAGCATTGGCATTATTTTTTTAAATGCTATATATCTATATATCTATATATATAGCTATATAGGTATATATATATATATATATATATATAAATGCTATATATATGTATGTGTGTATGTGTATATATATATATATGTATATATATATATACACATATATATACATATATATATATATGTATATATATATATATACACATATATATACATATATATATATATATGTATCTTTCCAAGTGCTTTATAACTGGCCTGCACCCCCAGCCCACTTAAATTTTTTTATCTTGAGACAAGGTCTCAGTTATGTAGGCTGTGTCTGGTCTTGAATCTGTGATCTTCCTGCCTCTGCTTCCTGAGTCCATAGGATTTCTGTCATGAGCCACTTAATAGAAATATTATAATTAATTTCACGTTTTATTAACCACTGAAAGCAAAACTTTAAGATCCTAAGGTATCACCTTGTCTGTTTACTGCATTACAGTAGGATTATAATTTAAAATTTTACTGAAGGAATTAGTATAATATTGATCTATTAATTGGGCTTTTCTATAATTCTATAATAACCCTGAGGCAATTTCCTGAAATTAGATTGCAAATCTGGTTTATTACCTAAAAGAAAGGCTAAAAGCAGAAAAATAAAATTAAACTTCTTAGCTTTTAGCTTTCATCTCGTACAGTGGTTCACCACAAGTGTAATTTTGCTCACTTCAGGGGATATTTGGCCAGACTAGAGGTACTTTTGGTATTGCTGTTGGCATACAGTAAGTACTGGCCAGGGATGCTGAACACCCTATAACACACAAGATAGTTTCCAAAAATAATGAATTACCTGATCATAAGTCACAATGATGCTAACATTAAGAAAGTTTGATTTGGAAAATTTTGAAAAACCTGTAATCGATGCAATACTCTTTGTAAAATGATAGTTCAGTTTTATTGAGTAAATATTATGTGCCAGATGCTGGTTTGAAAATCATATTCTAAATAAACTAATAATCAGAACAATTCAATGAATGTATGTAATTATAATTTAAATTTCATAATAATGAAGCAATTTGCATCAATTTGTACTGCTAGTAAGTGATGGAGCCAGGTTTCAATCCTAGAAAGACAAATTCCAAAATTTGCTTACCTAACAACTCTGATCTCCTTGTGAGACTTTCAAGTGTAAGGGTCTAACAATAGAATAGTTCTGGGGGAGAATCTGTAAAAGGTCTGAAGTCCTCAGACAATAGTTTTTATCATCAAAATATTGTTTAAAATTTTGAATAATACTATAAAAGCCACTTTTCCTATCACGAAGAAGATAATTTTCAATGGCCTTTGGAAGTTAATGAAATAAACAAAAGGAGAAAAGTCCAGGTAAGAAATATGGAAACAGACACTCTCAATAGGTTTTAAAATATTTGAAAAGAGAGTAAACCTGTATTTCACCTACCAAGGTATAGTATCATACAAAAATCTCTGTACCAACTTTATATAGCAGGACAGAGAATCCTAACTGATATTTGCCAAGATAATATCAGTGGTCCCCAAACCTCTACCCCTCATCATGGGTTATTTTGGTTTCAAAGTGGCAGGTAAAAATATATAGAAGTTCCAAGTTCTTCTAAGAAGACCATAAAAATGGTAGAGAAAGTTCCACAGACTAGGAGATGCATCTTGGTAGTGGTAAGGGAATGCCATCTACACATGTGGGGTATGGATCAGAGGAGAACTCCATGAAGAGGCCAGGACATCAACAGTAGGAGGCAGCAAGAAGAGCTCTCAATGAAAAACTATTACATCCTATAAGGACTAGAAGTGATACTGGGCCAGTGTGAAACATGGACACCTTTTCTCTCAGCCATGATATGCTAATAAATCAGTCTACCTGGAACATAGATTTAACTCTGTGGATAGAAGAGAGCAAGAGAATCCTGATTTGGAGAGTTTTATGCTTGAAATGACGGAGTGAATACTAATTGAGATTAAATATTTCTTCAATACTATAATGGAGACTTAACGATGGAAATTACTTGGTGAAGGAAAATAAATTTGCATTTTCTTAAATTCTGGAGTTTTTTGTCTTTGAAATTCAAGTGTGTTACAGATATTATATAAGACACAATTTGGAGTGGAAGCTAATAGCATTTTCAAGAGAAAGGCATGTGATCTTTTGGGTTGTAGCATTTATTTTCTTTAATTAACCTCTTAGATTTTTGCATAAGTTTTTAAAAATACCTCTGTATGTGCTACCTAATCAGCCAAAAGCTTCAATATTATCTTTAGTTTACTGATTAAATCTAGACTTAATACTAACTATTCCTCTCTCCAACTGTAAGTGCTATTTCTCTCTCCAACATAGCCAGAATTCTCCCTTTTACCCAAATAGATCTATTACATTTCTCACAGATATTCCAACACAACTTGCCTTTTTATCTTGGATCATATTTGCATATGTCCTTTTCTACATGTCTAATTACAAATCTCTTTTGAAGTCTATATTCATGCCTCATAGGGTTTATGCAACTTTCTCCAAAGGACTCAAACCTAATTCCTATAAACTCTCTGAGTAATGATAGATATATATGAATTGGCATATGGACAATCTGGCTATGCTTTTACCAAGGTTTTTTTTTTTTGAGTTGCAGCAAGGTCTCAATTTTCCTATATGTAATTGCTTATATTTTGAATGCTGAGTTTTCATCAGACATAATTCTTTATGGTACCCGATTTGCTTCTTTAAATTCAGGCAATGCTCAATTAAAATATTTCTTGTTTTCAATGCATTATTTTTGAAATGACTCTCACTTGGGAATGTCTTTAACTCTTTAGGATGTGCTATCTTGATTGAAGTCTAGGAGTATGAATTGCAAGGAAGATATTCATGGTTTTTAGTATGAAGAGACAATCACCAGATTGATTGGATGCTACTTGGAAAAGTTTCTTTCACTGAGTGAGGTTATTCTGCTTTATCAAACAACCCATCCCCCACCTGGGGTGGAAAAGCATGCTTTATACTTACTCAGCATGGGCAATGTATGATTGAGATAATTAGTATGCAACTGATACTAAAAAGTTGATTGGATGAGTTAGCAAGAATCCTCTTATCCAATGAAATTGGGCCATGTATTTTGCCTATTAACAAAAAAAGTCAATACGATGTAAAATAAAGCATAATGTTGTTTAGTGAAGAATTAAGTTAACCCAAGAGAGGTATGACTTTTACCTATGGCTGCTGAAAGATCATCTCTAGTCCCTTGAGATGTCCTGCCTAAGTATATTTATTTACCTGGCAGAAGGGACTAAAGAATAAAGATATTAGCCTGACTTCCAGTATGGGCTGGAGAGTAAAGGACAGCCATGTGGACAGTAAGTGATAGGGTTTCAAATAAAGCTCTAGACTTCAAAAGCTTGAGCAAGCTTTTCTGGTTGACAATACTCTGAAATGTCATACATAGTGTAGGGAAAGTAAAACTCCCATGATTCCATGGGCAGAGGACAACAGATTCTTGATATTTGATACCTTTCTTAGACTCTTCTCTATGTCTTCTTTCCTTAGAAGATTCCAACCTGTAATCTTTCCTAGTCATAAACTATCCCCATGAGTGAAACAATTTTCAGTGAATCCTGTGAGTCTTTCTAGTGAGTTATTAAACCTATGGATGGCTTTAGAGACCACTCCCCCCACACCAAATTTGTAATTGGTTATTGACAGTGAGGACAGTCTTGTGTCGGCTGTATTTCCTCTAACTTTGCAGTTGGCTAAATTTAATGCAGGTGTTCCTTGGAGATATTAACAACCAGTCAAAGTTCTTTTTCAGGCACATTGTAGGGTATACATAGTGTGTGTAATAAACTGTTGTTGTATTATATAGCCAAGACATGGGGATTATTTGTTACTGCAGTATAGCCCAGACATTCTGATTGATTAACACACATTTTAGATAAAATGCTTGTCTCTAAAACTAGAAGGGTAAATTTATTTCTCTGCATTTTGGCTGACCTTTTCTTTTCTTTTTCTTTCCTTTTTCTTATGTATTTATGAATATTTATTTATTTATTTATTTATTTATTTATTTATTTATTTTGCTGTACTGGGGGCTAAACCCAGGGGCCTCATGCAAGTGCTGCACCATTGAGGTGCACTCCCAGCTCACTTTTAACTTTTGATCTTGAGACAAGTTCTCACTAAATTGTGGAGACTGCCTCTGGCCTCAAACTTATGATCCTTCTGCCTTTACCTTTTGAGTTGCTGGGATTACCTGTTTACCTATAAGTACCACTGTGCCCAGCTTGGTTTGCATTTTCTATGGGTGTGGATTCAATGGTTGCAGTTCTGTGCCACCTTAAATCCCATAATTCATATCTAATATACAGTGTCTTGGTCCACTTGGGCTCCTATGACAAAAACCATAGACTGGATGTCTTATAAATAACCCAAAATTTATTTCTCACAGTTCTAGAGGCTAAGAAGTCCAGGATCGAGGCCCTGGAAGATTTGGTGTCTGGTGAGCACATTTTTCCTCATTCATAAAATGTGTTCTCACTGTGTCCTCACCTGATAGAAGGGACAAGGGATTCTTTTGGGCCTTTTCTTTTCTTTTTCTTTTTTTAATAAGGGTACTAATTCCATTCATGGGGCTGGGATTTAGCTTAGTTGTTAGATCGTTGCTCTGCAGTCTCTGAGGTCCAGAGTTGAATTCCCAGCACCCCCAAAAAGGGAGAAGGACATGGCAATCCACTCCCGAGGCAATCCCAAAACAGCCATTGAAAACCCTATGAGGGTTTCTATGAGTTGGACTCCACTCGACAGCATCTAGCAACAACAATTCCATTCATATGGGCTCCGTTCCTATGTTCCGATCACTCCTCAAAGCTTCACCTTCTAATCCCATCACCTTAGAGGTTCAGGTTCCAATACATGAATTTTGGTGGGACACAAATATTCATTCTATAGCATCCAGTAATGAATTCAATGAAAATTGAGCATAATCAATCTCAGAGCAGGATCCTTCTGGGTTATCTCTTTTATTTTTACACTCATATTTTATGTGTTTGTGTAGCATTTCCTTAAATAATATGATCATAATTCAAACATATCAGACATAAAATGGTTTGAGACTGAATATAATAAACTCTCAATAAGCATGCAATTGAATAGCAAGAGGAAGTATTCAGGCACGCAAGATGGAAGGTTAAGATTGGAGAGTGTACAGTGAGCATCTGTATTTAGGCTTCACACAAGAAATGGTTGGCTTGGAAATTCTCTGCAGTAATTGATTAAGGAGATAGATTTGGCACTCAATACCCATACTTTGACACAGTTCATAAACTTTAAACAGCGTACAGTATTTGAAATTGTAACACCTGATCCATAATGGCTTTTCAAACATTTAATTTTTGGTTTATTTTTATTCATTTTTACTTAAGTTACAGCATATATGAGGAATTCATTATCAAGAGAAAGATATAACAGCATACATGAAAGAATAGGAAAGCTGTTGCTTTATTAACAATTTAATCTCTGATTCAAGGGGTGACAAGTTATGAAGATATTGCATTTTCATACTATAAAGATAACTTTAGGGCTATCAGTGTATAGCTAAATAAAATGAAAGAATTAAACCAATTAATGTATGTTTCTAACACAAAGTTATAGGGAGTTAATTGATTTACCAAGTAATTATTTTAGCTTTTCATTCTACCTTGACTAGGTAACTACCTCAGTAACCATGCTGGAAGGTATTGCCTACTGCACTGATCCATTGATTAAAACATTCCATTCTCCCATGAAGCTCCTCAATTAGTACTGACAGTGTTGTGGAGAGCCCTGTGACTTCTGAGCACAGAATTTCATTCCTGAAGGCTTATTAGTTCATTCCTAATGTTTTAAAAATGAGGAGTTCAAGATTCAAAATCCCATAGTTTTTTATTTTTTTAACTTGCTCACACACAAATAAAATAACTAAAAGGTAAAAGAATCACATATTAAATTCAAGTTCTTCTGTCTCTTATCACTATGCTTTATTGTTAATTCTGGTTTGGAATATTCTTGCATATATAATCACTACTGTTCTCTTTCATCACTAAGCCAATTAGTTCCATATCTGATTATCTTTTCTAGCAAATGCTGATTTTTTCTTTTGTAAACTTTCCAACAACTTGTTAGCAAGCTCTTTTGTAGCTTGTTTTTTTCTCACAGTCATATTTTGTGACCAAGTTACTGTGTTAAATTACAGGAAGGTAGATCATAATCATTAACCAGAGTATAGTAATCAGATACATGAGTGTATGTATCTATGTAGTTGTTGTTGGTAGGTGCCTTTGGGTAGAGTCCCACTCATAGTGAACCTCATAGGGTTTTTCAATGGCTGGTTGTTTTGAGATTGCTTTGGGAATGGATTGCCACATTCTTCTCCCAGTGTGTATCTATACCATAGAATATTTCAACAATTAACCAGTTCTAGCTCAACAGAGTATGTTGGTGGTAACTGCTTGACTGAACACTGCCCTCAGATTCCTGGCATAGCTGATTAATCCCCAGTTTGAAATACTAATTTTCTGAAATTTCACAACTATATATCTAAGAGGGATTTTATTTCATTTAACTTGCTTAACACTCAGGGCTCTTTCTATAACTAAATATGGTTTTCCTCTGATTATTGGTGAATTTTCTTATATTACTTTTCTTATTTAAAAACTAATTCAGCCTTTTGTTGTTCTATCTTTATGGGACTGCAAACAATAGGAACTTGGGTGGTCTTCTTTTTCAATCAGTTTAATTACTCAATAAATTATGCCAACATTTTATTGTTGTTGTACAGTGCCAGAGTCTGATCTGACTCATAGTGACCCTTTGTACAACAGAAATGAAACATTCCCTAATTCTTCACCAGGCACATGATCTTTTTTATTGTTTAGACCATTGTTGGAGCCACTGCATCAATCAATCTCATTGAGGGTCTTCCTTTTGTTGTTGACCCACCAGTCTTCCAAACATGATGTCCTTCTCCAGGGACTGGTCTCTCCTGACTACATGTCCAAAATATGTAAGACCCAGTCTAACCATCCTTGCTTCCAAGGAGCACTCTGTTTGCACTTCTAGGACAGATCTGTTAGTTCTTTTGGCAGTCGAGGCATATTCAATATTTGTCTCCAGCACTATAATTCAAAGGCATTAATTCTGCTCCTATCTCCCTTATACACTGTCCAGCTTTCACAACCATAAGACGCGACTGAAAATACCATGGCATAGATTAGGCACACCTTCAACTTCAACAGACATCTTTTCTTTTCAACACTTTAAAGAGATCTTTTGGAACTGCATTTACCAATTGCATTTACCAATATGATGCTTATTTTGATTTCTTGACTCCTATTTCTGTGGGTGTGGATTGTAGAACCAAGTAAAGCAAAACTTTGGACAACCTCAATCTTTTCTCTGTTTATCATGAAATTGTGTATTAACCCAGTTGTAAGGATTTTTGCTTTCTTTTTCCTTTTTCTTTTTGTAGTATTGAGTATAGAATGAGTTTATTAAAGACAGAGAACATAGGCATGGATGATAAAGGCCTTTGAGACATGAAGGTGGGAAGTAGCAAAGGACTACTCAATATTTGTTTTGTTGATGTTAAGACATAATCCATACTGAAGGCTGTATTCTTTGATCTCATCATTAAATATTTCAAATCTTTTTCACTTTCAGCAAGCAGTGTTGTGTTATCTGCATAATGCAGGTTGTGAATGAGTCTTCTTCCAGTCACATTCTTCTTCATAAAGTGTAGTTTCTCAGGTTATTTGCACAACATAGAGACTGAAGAGGTATGGTGAAAGGATACAGCCCTCACATATACCTTTCTTGACTTTAAACAAGGTAGAGCTTCTTTGTTCTGTTGAAATGACTGCCTCCTTGTCCATGTACAGATTCCTCATGAGTACAATTAAGTGCTCTGATATTCCCATTCTTTGCAACATTATCCATAATTTGTTGTGATCCATACAGTCAAATGCCTTTGCATAGTCAGTAAAACAGATAGATATCTTTCTGGTATTCTCTGCTTTTGGGTAATATCCATCTGACATCAACAATGGTTCCATGCCCTATATTGAATATGGCTTGATTTTCTGGCAGTCTCCTATCAATAAACTGCTGCAGTCACTTTTGAATGATCTTTATCAAAATTTTATTTGCATATGATGTTAATGATTTTTTGATATTTTCTAAATTCAGTTGGATCCCCTTTCTTGGGAACAAGCACAAATATGGATCTCTTCCAATCAATTGGCCAAAGACCTGTTTTCCAAATTTTGTGGCATAAAAACATTAGCACATCCAGTGCTACATCTGTTTCTTGAACCATCTCTATTGGTATTCCATCAATTCCTGGAGCCTTGTGTTTTGCCATTTCCTTCAGGGCAGCTTCCACTTCCTCCTTCAGTGCTATTGGTTCTTGATCATATGCAACCTCTTGAAATGGTTGGTCATCCATCATTTCCTTTTAGTATAATTACTCTGTGTATTCTTTCCATCTTATTTTGGTGTTTCCTGCATCAACTAATATTTTCCCTGTAGAATATTTCAGTATTGCCATTCAAGGCTTGAATTTTTTCTTCAATTCTTTATGCTTCAGAAAAACAGAGTGTGTTCCCTCCTTTTGATTTTCTATCTCTAGCTCTTTGTACATGTCATTATAATATTTGATTTTTTCTTTTCAAGCTTTCCTTTGAAATCTGTTTATTTCTTTAACTTCATCATGTCTTCCTTTTACTTGAGCTGCTCAACATTCAAGGGCAAGTTTCAGCATATTTTTTGATATTAAATTTGGTCCTTTCTTTTTTCCTGTTTTTATATAACATTTTGCTTTCTTCATGAATGATGTCTTTGATGTCATGCTACAAATTCTCTGATTTTTGATCATTAGGGTCCAATGCATCAGATCTCTTCCTGAGGAGGTCTCTGACCTTAGGTTGGATCATACCTTGGCTCTCATACACTTATTCTCATTGTTTTAGGTTCACTTTGACCGTGCATATGAGGGGTTGATGGTCTGATCCACAATCAGCAACTCTTCTTGTTCTGACTTTAGATATTGATATTTCCATTGTCTCTTTACATGAATGTAGTCAATTTTGTTCCTGTATCTTCTAGCTGCTTTATTTCATGTGTATAGCCACCATTTATGTTGGTGAAAAATTTATTTTCAATGAAAAGGTCATTGATATGACAAAATTTTATCATCCAGTATCTCTGGTATCATTTCTGTCACCAAGGCCATATTTTCCAACTACTGAGTGTTCTTCTTTGTTTCCAACTTCTGCATTCCATTCACCAGTAATTATCAGTGCATCCTAATTGTATATTTGATGTATTTCAGATTGTAGAAGGTGGTAAAAGTCTTCCCTATCTTCCTCTATTGCCTTGGTGATAGGTGCTTAAATTTGAATAATAGTCATATTAATTGGCCTTTCTTATAGGTGTATGGATATTCTATCACTGACAGCACTGTACTTCAGAACAGATCTTGAGATATCTTTTTTTGATGATGGATACATCTCCATTTCTCTTTAATCTATCATTCCCAGCTGAGTAGACCATATGGTTATCTGATTTAAAATAGCCCATACAAGTCCATATTAACTCGCTGATACATAGAATGTTGAATTTTGGGCACTCCATTTCCCTTTTAATGTTTCTAATTTTCCTAGATTCATACTACTTACCTTCCATGATCCAATTATTAATGTATGTTTACAGTTGTTCCATCTCATTTTGAATTGTGCCACATCAGCAAGTGGGGGTCCCTGGGGCTTTACTCCATTCCCAAGGGGTCCTTAAAACAACCCTTAAACTTTGCTTATAATTTTGTAAATTAAGAATTTTGGAAACACTTGGAAGTTCTCACTCTGGGGTCCCAATGCAGTTGCAATCAAATTTCAGCAGGAACTATCATCATCTGAAGGCTCAGCCAGGCTGGAAGACAAAATATGACACTTAGAAGGTGGCCATTGAGGCAGGCGGTGGCTTCTTCATGCAGCCTGATTTCTTTCTACAGAATCAATTGAGTTCTTCAAGTGTCCGATGATCCCTAATCTGTTATATGGTGGTTTTATATTGTAATTTTCAATATCCATTTGTTATCTTGCCTTTTTAAGTAAACACTTTGGGGAAGTGTAACATAGTTACAGAAATATCTGCAGATCTTTCTACCCAATGAATTTTCATGAAGCGAATACATCTGTGTACCTAGATCAAGATCAGAACATCACTGGCACTACAAAAGGCCCCAGTCCTTGCGTCTCTTCCAGAACCTCCCTCTACTCTCCTCACTACAAGTACCATAGATTAGTTTTGCTTGCTTTTGAATTAATGTTAATAGACTCTTACAGTAAATACTCTAAGTCTGATACCTTTTGCTGGATATTATGTCTGTCAGAGTCAATCATGTTGTAGCATTTATTTATTTATTCTCCTTAATAATTACATTGTAGGACAATGCCATAATTTAAATTTTACTTTATTGTTAATGTTCTTTTTTCTTTTCTTTTCTTTTTTTTTTTTTACTTTCTGGCTTCCATCAACAATGCCTCTATACTTCACATATTAATTATAATACCTATCTATACATTGCTTTGGATTTGTTCATCTATGCAATTATTTTATGAATAATGACTTTCACAATTACATTGTGAAAATAGAAATACACTTACTTAGATTGCCTTCTTGTACTTGAAATCTGGAGAGCACAGTTTTATATGTAGGTATATCACCAAACCTTCCTTCTGAAAGGTCCTATGAGTGTATCTTCCTAATAGTATATGAATAGTTACTTTGTGATAGCTTTTCTGACACTGTATACTTTTACATATTTCTAAGCATTCCCAATCTCTTACCCCAAAATTAAACTTTAAAATGTTATTATTGATTGTTATAAGTTTTTATTTCTTTTATATTTTTCCATATTCTTTGATCAGTTTTGTTTTGATGTGTATAAATTAAGATTATATTTGATTAACAAGAAATCTGAAATATAGTGACTTTAATAAGTAAGAGTTGATATCATGACTCTTCCATTTTTTTATGGCACTCTTGGCATTCAGTTTTCATTTCATAATTGTCCCATTGGCATAAGGTGGCCGTGCTAATACTATTTGTCAGAGGTAGCATAAAGTCTTCTGCCAACTATGTCTCTTCCAATTTAAAGTTTTCCCTGAAGCTCTGTCTTGTGATTTCTGCTTCTATCTTATTATCCAGAGCTAGCTCATGTAGTGACCCTCTTTGTTGTGGAAAGGAGGATGTAATTATGGATGCTGTAATTGCCATTTCACACAACATCAGAGTTCTATTAGAATGGAAATAAAGAAGAGTGGTGATTGCATAGTGTGATGGTCAATGCTAGGAAATTGGCAAAGCATCCATCTGAGTGTGTATATAAAGGTATTTCTAGAGATTGGCATGCAGGTCAGTGAACTGAGGGGAAAAGACCTCCCCCAAATGTGGGTGGCACTGTTCAGTAGGCTGTGGGCCTGGATGGAGGATGGAACAAAAAGAAGAAGGGGGAAACTTGAATATATGCACATTCTCCATTCTTCTTGAATAGGTGTATTTTTGCTGCTGCCATTGCCTAAGGACCTGGGACCCCAGATTCTTCTGCCTTTGAATACAGACTCATACCAGCAACTTTCCAGAGAGCTTCTAAGGCCTTCAGTTTCAGACTGAGGCTGCATCTTTGGTACCTCTAGTTCTGATGCTTCCAGTCTCTTCGTCTGAGTAGCTACTGGTTTCCTCAGCTCTCCAGGATATCCAACATCTGATTGTGTAAGGCAATCTAACAAATCTCCAATATACACTCTATTGGCTCTGTTCCTCTAGAGAACTCTGACTAATACAAGTGGTAACCACAAAGTCTTCTACTTTATATTAGTTTGGTTACATATTATGATATATTTTCTTCTCATAGATAGACTACATTTACCTTTATCCAAATGTGGTGTTTCATATGAGGTTTCTCATGGTCTGATGACCCATAAAGGGAAGTTATTTACCTCTGATATATACAAAGTAGATTAATAATCCTAAAATTCTTTTACAACTCCAGTTATAATCCCAGTTCAGAAAAGGGGATGATGAGAAATGCACAAGTTACTATTTCCCAGCAAATGTCAAAGCCTTCAGTGTAGTCAAAGCAGGGACTATGTAGTAGTGATCTAAGCTCTTTGATAATATCTCAAATGTATTTCACAAGATGCAGAGACTGAGATTGTGATTCTTACAGGAGTTGTTTGAGAGTGTCTTCAATAGAAATCTTTAAGGAAGTGAGGAGGGGCAGGTAGAAAGAAAGGGAAAAAGAAGAGTTCAGTTGAAATTTAGCCTCAATTTTATCCTACTGAGAGTCTGGGAATTTAGGAGTGTGACTAGCACTAGGGCACCACCCTGCCTTGCAGTGAGAGGCTGAGTCTTTTATACTTACATCAACAGATTCTTAGTGGCTAGCTACTGCTTATGCATAGGGTTTTGTGTAACTCCCCAGATTTCTCTGAGTCAGCTGGCTCTGATTGGCAGAAAGCAATTCTCTAGAGAAGGGCACAGCTGTGACCCATCAGCAGCCAACAGCACAATAGCTGGCTTGCTGAAGATCAGGGCACAGAACAAACACACCCTACAGTAGATCTGGCAACTCCTGGTTCTTCTTTCTGGGGACTCTTCCTTTGGCCTGGTTTCTCTTGGCTTCTGATTTTGCCTTCTGTGTGTGCTGGGAGAGGAGGACTAATTTCTTCTTGTCTATTTCGTCTCCTGCTTCTTCTGATATGGGTTTAGGGGGAGATATCTCTCCCTCAGGTCCCTTAGCTTTCTAAGATCATTTCCATGGTGGCAATGTAGAACGACTTAGAGATAAATTTAAAGTTAAAATATTCCATGATATTATAGCCAGGTCTGGGCTTTTGCTGGCAAAGAAAGTTCCTTAAAATCTACCTGGTTCTAGTCATTTCCATGTAGGAATAGTCTAGACTACACATGGGATGGGGCTGGGATTTAGCTCAGTTGGTAGAGCGCTGCGCTGCAGTCTCTGAGGTCCTGAGTTCAATTCCCAGCACAGCAAAAATGGGAGAAGGACCTGGCAATCCACTTCCAATGCAATCCCGAAACAGTCAGCCATTGAAAACCCTATGAGGGTCACTATGAGTCTCTCTGACTCGATGGCATACAACAACAACAACAACACATGAGATATGTTATATACATAATCTTTAAGCAGGAAGATTGCCTGGTTTCATTTACTTGGCTTGTCATTCAAACTACCTGCCTTGGAATATTAATGGCAATTTCACTCCTTTTTTGATGGCATTTATTATACTCTTTTCTATTCATTATGAAACTGAGGAACAGGAAAAGATTTCTTTTCTCCTAGACCATGTACAGATTCCTCATGAATATAATTAGGTACTCTGGTATTCCCATTTTTCATAATTTGTTATGATCCACACAGTCAAATGCCTTTACATAGTCAATAAAACATAGATAGATATCATGCTGGTGTTTTCTGCTTTTGGCCAATATCCATCTGATATCAATAATGATGTACCTGGTTCCACATCCTCTTCTGAGTCTGACTCAATTTTTTGGCAGTTCACTAACAATATACTGCTGTAGTTGCTTTTGAATGATCTTTAGCACTACTTTACTTATGTATGATAATAATGACATCATTCAGTAATTTCCAAATTCATTTGGATTCTCTTTCTTGGGAATAGGCAGAAATATTGATCTTTTCCAGTCAGTTGGCCAGATAGCTGTTTCCAACTCTTGGCCTAGGCAAGTGAGAACCTCCAGTGCTGCATTGTTTTCATTGCTGTTAGGTGTTGTAGAGTCTGGTCTGACTCATAACCAGTGCGGAATTATTGAGTGCTTATTATATTGTTGTTGTTCTTAGGTGCTGTCGAGTCATGTCCAACTCATAGCGACCCTCATAGGGTTTTCAGTGGCTGACTGTTTCGGGATTGCCTTGGGAGTGGATTGCCATGTCTTTTTTCCACTTTTGTGGTGCTGGGAATCCAACCTGGGACCTCAGAGACTGCAGAGCAGTGCTCTACCAACTGAGCTAAATCCCAGCTTTACATAAAATTAATTTATATACCAAGAAATTTATATAAAATAAAACTGTTAAGAGATCATATAGCCAAAAAAGATTGAGTTCTGTTCAACTAACATATAACTAGTAGGAAAATTCTTCTAAAATTAGACTTCCTAATTCCAAGTATCATTTTGTTTTGATTTTCAAAGACATTGTTTCTCCTGTTTTGTGTTTATTATCATCTAATCTAGAGCATGATCATTGCACATCAGAATTATTGAAACTACATTTTTAAAAAATTTCTATAACTGATCTTACCTTATTCTTTAGTCTTTTCTATCAAAGACAGGAAAAATCAACTTTGTTATTTATGAAGAAATCAGCTTCATTTCTCTCCATGATACATATTTAGTCAATCAAATTCTCTTTTAAGACTTTTCTTTCCTCCAAGTCTCATCTGTCCTTCCTCCTCAGGATGGAGGTTCACCTGTCATTATGATGGTGAGAAGGGAGACCTCTTTCCTTCCTGATATGCTTTGAGCCTGCACTTACCTTAGGGGTACAGAACAACTGATTCTTCTTTATCCCTGTGCATCTCAGAGTGGGGTCTGCCCTGTCATCTTGTTATTCTATATTGTAAGCTGACACTCATTGCTGAAATCTGTGGTCCTTGCCCATGTCTTCCAGTTTTGATGCCTTCTTCTATCTGGCCCCCTTAACTCTGGCCTCATGGAATTCATCTGGTGCACTTCACCTGGTGATAAAGGAATCCACTCTGACACCTGCACACAGGCAGAGAGCCACAGTATGCCACTTGGCAGATTCCCTTGGATATCCCTCTGTGAAAAGTTGGAACAAGCAAGGGAACAAGGAGCCTGCCAGAGTGTTTTTTGTCACTCCCTACACTTGTTTGGAGTCTCTGTTGGTATTTCCATCATATTTTCTCTTCACCTTTGTAAAGACTCAGAGCGTATTTTTGCAAGAACGCCTTCTGTCAAGCTCATTCCATACCGGATGGACATTCCTCATAGTCTTCTCATAAAGTACCATGCATAGTAGTAAAGCTGCATACCTGAACCTTTAATATTCTTCCTTTCTTTCTTCTTTCTTTCTTTCTTTCTTTCTTTCTTTCTTTCTTTCTTTCTTTCTTTCTTTTTCTCTCTCTTTCTTGTGGTACTGGGGGTTGAACCCAGGGCCTTATTCATGCTTCGCAAGTGCTGGACCACTGAGGTGCACCCCCAGCCCATTTTTTAATGTTTTGAGACAAGTTCTCACTAAATTACACAGACTGCCTCTGGTCTCCAACTTGCAATCCATCTGCCTCCACCTCCCGAGTCCCTGGGATTGCAGATGTGTGCCACCGCACCCAGCTAAGATTTATTCTTAACACATGAAAGCATGAGGTGGAATTCAGGAGACTTTTCTTTCCCATCTCTCATCATATCCAGGATCCCAAAGCTGACACCCACCCAGCTTTTCCAGGCTAGAGTCTTATCTTTTTATCTTGGAATTCCACATCTTTTACTATTTGATTGCCAGCTTGTGTTTCCATTTTCAAAGTCTCTATCTCCAAAAAAAGTCTTGCATCTCTTTGTTCCATCTTATGTTACTTACCTTGGCTTCAGTGCCCTCCTCTCCCTGCTCTCTCATCTTGTCACTTTTCTCTTTCCACTGAACCCATTTCTTCGCTTCTTTTCAGGTTCTGTTATTTCTTTTTTACCTCTTTTACCTTGCACTCTATGAAGTTCACACTTACCATCATTTTGTTTCCATTTCTCAGCCCCTCTCTGGGCATTGGTAATTCTCAGGTTAGTTCTTTGCCCTTTCCCTTTGTCTTTTAGGTTTCTTGGGCCAATCTTATCTACTTTTTATTTTTAACCACAGCGTTTAGCCAATGGGTCCAATGGCTGCATGTCAACTCCTAACATCTCTTCTGTAGCTGACTGTTGAACTGTTTATTTCTCCTGTAGGTACCTCATCCTTAAGCTCTTCAAAGCTGAACCTACAGAAATGTGTAGTGCAGAGCTGTCATTTTTATATTCTTTTTTGTGTTTTTTAATTCTTTTTTTTCCCATACCAAAGAGTTGAACCCGGAGTCTTGCATATGCTTTGTAAGTACTCTACCACTGGGCTGCACCCCCAGCTCCTTTTATATTTTTATTTTGAGACATGGTCTTGCTAAGTAACACAGGTTGCCTCTGGCTATGAACTCTGCCTCTTGAGTTGCTGGGATGATAGGTGTGCACCACTGTCCACAGCCATTTTTATATTCTTAACATCATAGGCCAATTCTATTGGTTCAAGATGAAGAAATCTCTCAGAAATATAAAGATTTTGGAATGTTTAAATTTAGATTTATGAGGTGAAAAAATAATACCATCAAGGAAAAGTCAATAGGAACATGTAGGTATAAAATCCATTCTATTTAAAAAGAGTAATAGGATGACACTTTCATTCTTTTATGTTCTTTTCATTTTTGTTCCTTATTACAAATGTAATAAATATTTGTTACCAAGAAATTGGAAAAGACCCTTAAAGAGAAAAATTCACCATCCAGAAATAATCCACCATCTAGAAATAACACTTACCTTTAAAAACTACATTTCATTCGGATCTTTTTCTATGCATTTAAATTTCTATGTATTTTTCAATGTATTTAAATTTCTTATTTGAGGGTTGCTTATTATCACATCTATTTATATTAAGGTGAAATTACCACAGCAGTAAATATATTTCTGTAGTTACTGCTTTGACTTGGTATTTTATAGGGAATATGTGTGTGTTATTAAAATTTCTTGTAATTATTTTTTATTAACTGCAATTGGTTGAATATATTATAATTTATTTCATACTTTGCACTGTTTGGTACTTAAAATTATTTCCAATATTATTTTTCTGTTTTAACTCTTTGATGAACACCCTTTACCTATGTCTTTGATACCATGTTTGATTATTTTCTTCAAATAAATTTCTATGACTTAAATTGGGATATGTTTTTTCCTTTGCCTCAACCAAGACACAATCTTTCTTATACAGTCTAATCTGGAGATTAAATCCAACAGACCTTTTTTTTTTACTTTAATGTTTCTCCAAAAATCCATAAATCAAATGCTTATACTTAATATTCTTTATGAGAATTCTCCAAACTCATGCATTACCACATGCCCTTTCTGCAAATTCTCCAATAGGAGAACAGTAACTGCATAGCTCTCTAAGGGACCACAGGGCTGAAATGGGAGGGCCCGTGGAGAGAGGCCTGTGTCTCAAGGAGTGACATCATAAATATTCTCTTGAATCCTCTACTGACAATAAAATTGATACTCTCCCACTTACTGACTGTTTTAGCATCGTACGATGTTCTGGACACCCATGCATTTTAGGCCAATATATAAACACAGTTCATTTTGTTTAAAGTGTTTTTCCTCTGTCACAAGTAGTACTCATAAGCACATCTTGAAAAGAACAAGGTTGGTTTCTGGAGTGAAGTAGTTGGTTATTAACTTAGTTTAAGATAGTACCTCACAGTACTCAAACACCAAAGTGAGAATAGGCATTATTGTTAGATGCCATCAAGTCAGTATCCGACTCATAGCGACCTCATAGGGTTTTCAATGGCTGACTGTTTCGGGATTGCCTTGGGAGTGGATTGCCAGGCCCTTCTCCCATTTTTGTGGTGCTGGGAATTGAACTCGGGACCTCAGAGACTGCAGCGCAGTGCTCTACCAACTGAGCCAAGTCCCAGCCCCGAGAATAGGCATATGAATCTGAAAAGAAGACTTCGTCTCAGATGAGTAGAAATAATGTCAATTAAATAAATGAAAAAGAGCAATAAGATCTAAATTTAAGCTGTTGTTTTTCTTCTCTCTCTCTCTCTCTCTCACTCTCTCTCTCTCTGTCTCTCTCTGTACTGGGGGTTGAACGTAGGGCTTTGTGCATGCTAAGCCAGCATTCCACCCCTGAGCCTCACCTCCAGCCCACTCCCTCGCCTTTTTAAAATTTTTACTTTTGACACTAAGTCTCAGAAAATTGTGCAGGCTGCCTCTCGTCTTGAGTGTGCGATCCTCCTGCCTCTGTCTCCTGAGTAGCTGGGATTATAGGTGTGTGCCATAGCACCCAGCTATGCCAAAGTTTTTCAAACCTAAATGATCAAATGAGTTGTAGAGCTTCAGGAAAAATGAAATTCTTCAACTTCAAGCCAAGATTCTAATTTTGTTAGCTGGGATAGTGTCTCTGTTCTATTTTTTATTTTAAGAAATGATTCCAAGTAATTCTGAAGATCAAGTGAGTTCTGAAATCACTAAATATTACAGCGGTCGGTCTTTGTTTAAAGAAAGATATTAACTTACTTTTTAAAAATTTCGTAAAATAATATAACATACAGTGGCCAACTGACTCACAACTAATTTTCTTTTAAAATTAAGAAGGTGTCCAATAAAAAACTTGTGTTCATATTGTCTCCATAATCATGTCATTCTTTTAAGAATATCTTTTTAAGGAAACTTACCCCAAAGTATGACTCATATTTTGCCCACCTTCAAAAGAAAACACTTTAATCTTTGTATTTGCTTCCAAGGTAGGGCTTGATTGCTTTCAAGAATCAGAAAAAAATAATACCTTATCTGTGTCTGCCCCCAAATATTTTAGAATAATAGACATCAATTTCTTTTTAATTTTAGTTGTACCCGTCTTTGTTCTATTTTAAAAGAAAACCTTCTTTCTTCTCTATTATTTTTCTCTTCCTCACCACTTCCAGCTATTTTTAGTAACTCTTTAATTTCTATGTGATCTCATTTTTATAACTTGGAATTTGATCAAAGGTATTAAAAAGGAGCAGATGCTCCCGGAAAGATGCTCCTCTGCTTTGCTTTAGAGAGTATTTGGTATTATCATGGCTTTCTGTATTTGTATGATTATTTACCATTGTGTATGTTTTAGTTTGGTTCAAAGTTTACTCATATTGACTCTTTTGATCTTCTAAAAAGCATTCAGAGGCTACTATTATTTAATTACATGAAATCACCATATTTGAAAGTTGAAATAGACATTTAAATATTAGAAAATTGAATACAATTCACCTAATAAATTTGGTGACTCAATTTTATGGAATCTCAAACAGATTGGATGAATTTCCTCAGGGTTATCCAAAAATATGAGATAGATTGGTTTCAATGTGTTCTTTCCCCTAAAACATAGTTGTTTCTCCTTTTAAAAAATATTAATGAACTTCTATAATCTGTTTTCTTTTCTTTTCTACATTGAAAATATTAAAGTGTTAAATTGTGTCATTTAAGGTGTACCACTAAACATGCACATGTCTGGTTCACAAAGCATACCTCTTGCCATTTTTTTTTTGGTGTACTTGGATGTTGAACCCAGGGCCTCACGCATTCTTTGCAAGTCCTCTACCACTGGGCAGCACTCCCAGTCCATTTTTTTATATTGTTATTTTGATTCAGGGTCTCACTAAGTTACAGAAGCTGCCCCTGGTCTTGAACTCACAATCCTCCTGCCTCTGCTGCCTGAATTGCAGGGATTACAGGCCTGTGCCATCAAGTTCAGAGAATTGCATTTCTGTTGTTCTAAGTCAGGTATGCTATTTCTGTGTTGATCTGCATATGTATATATTTATACGTGACTATATCTTTTAAGGGATTTAGCTCAGTTGGTAGAGCGCTGCGCTGCAGTCTTTGAGGTCCTGAGTTCAATTCCCAGCACCGCAAAAATGGGAGAAGGGCCTGGCAATCCACTCCCAAGGAAATCCGGAAACAGCCAGCCATTGAAAACCCTATGAGGGTCACTATGAGTTGGATACTGACTCGATGGCACCTAACAACAACAATATCTTTTAAGGTATGTTACCATAAGTAAGGACATTTCTCCTGGTTAAACACTTGCTATTAAGTATAATGTATAAATCTATATTTATTAAGTTATTTTAGTGGCAGACGTCATCATGAAAACTGTAATTATAATGAAAAAAGACATATACCCACACCCCAAAGAAGTTCTCCATATAGCTGGAATAATCAAAATATGTGTGTTATTCAACTAGTCAAGTATACATATTACATGCTAATTCAATATTTAAAAATTTCTCATTATCTTTGCCTTTACAAATTATTCTTTGCCAATTGCACTTATAATCAAGTTTATGATTTTTGCTAAGCAAAATCTAAAAATAGAAAACATTATAAATGTATTGGTCTTATATCTTTAGGTACCTAGCATTTTTATATAGTAGTAGGATAGAATTTTCTGTTAGCCTGGTTCCTGTGCTTCTCATAAAACAAGAACTGAAGTGGCTTTGAACAGAGGGAGTTTGTATTATTCTTTATGTGGCAGCCTTATACTTGGTGTGGCAAACAGAACCCATGGAAATGGCAGTGATGCCCATTTTCTGATATTCATGTTTTTGCAAACATTTTGCAGAAGCAGGATGGACCCCACCCCAAATTTGGTTCAGATGTCAAAATAGCTGGTGCTACACATAGTCCAATAGAGTGTGAAAACGCTTATTTGTAAAGGACAGGCTTCCAAACTCTTATATACTATTGGTAGGAATGTAATTAGCACATTCATTAAGAAAATCAATATGGTGTTTTCTCAGAAAACTAAACATAGAACAACCACATAATCCATCTATACCACTCATGTTTATATACCCAAAGAAGTCTAAATCAACATGCCACAGAAACACCTGAACTTCCATGTTCATTGCAACAAAGTTCAAAATAGCCAAAATATGGAGTCAATCTAGATATGGAGTCATCTAAATCAACAGATGAAAGGACAAAGATGTGTTATATATATGCTATGGAAGGGTTTAGCTCAGTTAGTAGTGTGCTGCTCTGCACTCTCTGAGTCCCTGGGTTTGATCTCCAGCACTGTAAAAATGGAAGAAGGATGTGACAGCCCACTCCCTAAGCAATCCCAAAACAATCAACCATTGAAAGTCCTATGAATAGCAAAGAAACGCTTACATGGTACTGGACATGGCACAGTATCAGGGAGTGTTTTGTTCTGTTGTATGATAGGGTCACTATGAGGTGAACCCCCCTCAATGACACCTAACAAGAACAAGAATGGAATTTTATTCAGCTGTAAAGAACAAAATCATGTCATTTGCAGGTAATGGATGAAATTGGAGATCATGATATTAAGTAAATGAGCCAGACTCAGAAAGAAAAATATTGAATGTTCTCTCTCCTGTGTAGAATCTAGATTTGAAAACAAAACAAAACAAGTGTGTGAGATTTGAAGGAGACTATGGGGGAGAAGCTGAAGAGGGAGGGAGAAACAAGGGGGTGACAATGTGGGAGTGAATAAGGACAAAGTACACAGTGCAATTGCATGAGAATGCCATTTTGAAATTTTATATTTTATGCTTATTAAAAATTTAAAAATTAATGAGAAAAGAAATTGGCAAAAAGACAGATGGCTTAATTTGGAGAGAAGATTGCTTTTACATTAATATATTGAATTTTAATTGGCCAAAAATAGAGTTGAGGTTGAAGACTGAAATTCACCACCCATATATTCAATAGGCCTGCAGCCATAGCTCCCTGGTGTCTGATCTGGTCAGACCTCAGAAGCTAAGAAAGGTCAGACCTGGTGAGTACTTGGATGGGAGACCTCTTGGGAATGCAGAGTGCTGTAGGCTTGGGAGAAGCACCTGACCACCCCCCCAAAAAAATTCAGCTGTTGAAAACCCTATGAGCAGCAGAAAAACACTGACAATAGTGCTGGGCATGGCACAGTGTTGATAGTGTTTCATCTATTGTACAGAGGGTCGCTATAAGTTGGACCCCACTCGACAGCACCTGACAACAACAATATATTTAATAGATGCCTTTTAGGGGTCTCACACAGTAATATGCCCTGCACATAAAACTGGTGAATCAGCTATGTTCTCAGCCTTAGAGATGACAATAGTCTTATTGAGGCAGATAGGAAGATGGGCACATTCCTTCAGAATATGAGTTCTGTGACAGAGATAGGATTAACATGCTGGTAAGTGAAAAGGTTGAGAGAACTTTTTCTTATCCTTCAAGACTCATCTCTGGTGGGACTGTCACTTAAGCAGAATAGCCCATGACTATCCTTTCCCCAATATCTATTCCCCTGCAGAGCTCCATGATAGCACTTGCTCTCTTCTAGTGCAATTATTCGTCAACATGTCTTTTTTTTTCTTACTAGACTTTTTCTTTCACTTTTGCATTCTTGGTGACTCACACCACTCTTATCACCATATTGTACACTCTGGAAATAATTGTAGAGTGTGTTGTGGTTGGTGAGGAAATTAACTTGTGTAAAATATAACTTATACAGAAACAGGGTTTCTATCCACAGACAAAGCTTTGACAAAGCTGGAACTGAGGATTATATCTTCAGGTACATCCTTAAAAGACAGTTCACAAAACACACACATCAACTCCCACCACACGCCCGTTCAGTTTATGTCTCCTCATAAAAAAGGACTTTAGATGCATGGAATGTGAAATTGACCTTCTTTATTAAAGTATGTGCATTGAAAGTATGTGCATTGCCAGCTAATGCAGTGCCTTCTTGTGGGGATATACAACCTTACATACTCCAAAGGCCTTCATGACTCAGGAAGATATTTGGTCTACTGTCTTGTAATCTGGTGGCATTGTCCCTGGCATATTAAGTATAGAAGGTTTCAATGCCTCTTGTATGTGGGGAAGCCTGGCCACCTACTAGAATTTCAGACTAAAATTTGAGGGACATGTGTGATATACCTCACAGAAGTGGATGTTGCTTGCCAGGAAAAATAATTACCTTTATAGATTAGAAAGTCTCTTAAGACTTCCTTTATTTCCTTTCTTTATAGTTAGAAAGTATAACTTCTAAAGTCATATTTCTTTCTTTTTCCTAAATTCTAAGATAGAGATTTTGGGAATATTTTAAAAATATTTCATTGAGTTACCACATTACCATAAAGTGTGCTTATGAATAAAATTTTTCTTTTTTGAGATGACTTGTGTGTATGACAGCTAAATGAACACATACTAATTCTTGTTTCCATCCCTAAATTCTACTTAACATGGCCAGAAATTCATCTAAAATAATAGGATTAATAGAAAATTAGCATACTCTGAAGTATGATAGTAGGTCAATAATCCTGATTACTGATACTGGGATGCACTGACGAGCTACTGTGATAATCACTCCCTGGAGTAGTGCTTTACCCATTCTTCAGAGATTGATACAGACAGACGTGTGAAAAATACTGACCAATCAGTGAGAGAAGAGGGAGAGGCTGCTAGAGTGTTTCTGGGTATCTTGTTTGCTCTAATTAAAGAAGCAGAAAAACAATAAGGTATAGTTTCTGGAAGAAATGACTGGAACTATTGAAGTAAACCTGGATGTGGAACTCCCATGTTTGAGAGATGGAGGAGCCAAGAGCATGACAGAAAAGAGGAACTGGTGTGCTGATATCTCATCCTGACACTGCCCTAACTCTGGACTTCTGGTTACCTGGGACAAATACCATATATTCTCAAATCAAATCTGCACTCTTTAAATAGTTTTAGAGGGCTACAAAATCAGATTCAGATTAGAATGACATGTGGATTAGATTTGTAGTCAAAAGAGCTGCTTAGTAGTGAAACACTTGTATCATAACCCTAAGTACTGAAAAAAAAAAAGAATATGGAAAAATGAAGCAGAGTGCTACAAGGAACATACTCTAAGATATGTATTTGCTGAGTGCAGAGAATAGTGGTGAGAAGTGAGAATTCCCTACTCTAATACCCTACTATTCTACTCCAAGGAAGAGGTGACCATGATGAAATGGTTACTGACATTTATTTAAACTGTTGCTTGCTTGTTGTGCATTTGGACTTAGATAAATTTCTATACCAATCTAGTGTTGGGAAAACCACAAAGAAAGTCTGAGATGTTAGGTGATTTAATGTTTCCTGATTTGCTTGCTAAGTTCCTAAAAGAAAAATGTAAGATTTGGCTGAAGGTGGTCCAAATAATTCATGTAGAGAGAAACATGACTTTTAAGAAGAGGTCATTTGTTACTTTTGATTTATAACTTAATCCACTGATGGTTCCTAGCTCAAGTTGGTCCAAACAGTAACAAAGGGGCAGAGATTTAGCAGGTCACAATATTGGGGATTCATTCAAGTGTTTCTAGTTAGTCATTCTCTGCTTGGAAAGGAGCCAGTTCTGGGAAAAGATCAGACTCTTTATGATGCCTCTCACTGAAAAGCAATTGTCTCAGATTCTTTTAAGACAGATACTACTTGTATGTGGCCAGGAGGGAAGGGAAGGATATAGAAATGAATACCTAGCAGTGGATACTTTTACATTCAGAGATCACATCTAAATCAGGATCTTTAATTGTGAATTGGAAGAGAAATGCCCTAAGCCTGATAAGTTGTTATGGGAACTATATTGTCCTAAGGAAATGCCACGGCCACAGAAATTTCAGCAACTTAAAAAATGGTCAGCTTTTCTCTACAAGGTCTGCCTTAAACCATTCACCTCAGGGATGATCATAGAAGAAAATGTGCAAAGCTTTTCATGAATAAGAAAGAACAACACTGCTATGTTGCCTTATCAAGAAATATACTCTCTTTCTGGGACATTGGAATTTTTTGTTGTATCTCCAACAGAAAAAAATATATAGTAATAACTCTTATGTTTAATTTCTCAATCTCCCTTTATTCCAAGTGGGGCTTTTATTATTGTTTTCTTGTTTGTTTTGCTTTTTTTTGTACTGGTTGCCATAGGTTTCTGGGAGAAATATCTGGGCTTGATGGAGAAGATAGCATATAAATCAGACTTTGCAGTTGGACCTGGACACAGAAGAGATTTTGCTCTTTCCTCAAAAGGATATGAATATATTTACATAAGTGTTAGCCTTTCTAAAAATATGTATAGATATTGATCAGCCAAAGAGGTGGATGGTAATAGTCAGCATGACTGACTTCCTGATACCCTTCAACCCCAAATAATTAGTAGAAGGCAATCATAACATTCTATTTCTTTGATCAAATCTAGGACGTAAAATTTCAGTGGAATTCTTCTATAGTGCTTCTGGAAAATTGTAGCTCACTTCTTCAAACGACACACAATATGGTATAGATTCATTACTGACTCGGGAAGTTGTAGCTCTGATTATAATGCTTGGAAATTGTGTAAGTACCTTGCAACACCTTGCAAATAAGTGTAGCACAGAGAGGAAAGCAGATCAACAGGAATGATAGAAATATTATAGCTGGCATTCTGATGTACAGAATACTCCTGACTGTGGTTCTATGTTGTTAAATCATATACTTCAACATTGTTTAATCCAATTTTAATTGAAGTTTCTCTTACTTGGAGACCAAAAAATCTTACAAGTAGTTTCTGTATCCATGGGTTATTTTGACCCCCTTACTAAAATAAAACCTAGTGTTTTATTTTATGTACTTGTATGTATGGGTTGTATAATCATGAAATAGGGTTGCCAGATTTAGCAAAGAAAAGTACAGAGTAATTAGTGAATTTGAATTCACATAAACACAGATTTCATGGAACATACTTAAGTAAAATTCAACTCAGTATTTATGTTTTATCTGGCAATTCTAACAAGAATACCTGGATGATAAGGTTTAAATTGATATTTTTTATGCCCCAGGCTATTCTGGTTGCTTGCTGCAAAAGAGACCACATTATTTATAGATGATAGTAAAAATGAGAAAGAAGTCAGATTTTCTTAGAACTCTTGTTATATTTGGTCTAGGGAATTTAGATTCAGTGACAGGAAGCTTTTGCTATAAAGGGCCAGATAATAAATATTTTATGTTTTGCAGGTCTTATGGACAAAGACCTCTGTTGCAACTACGCATTTATGTTATTATAGCTTGCAATCTGCTCTAGATAATAGATAAATAAGTATGGCTGTGTTGCAAGAAACTTTTATTAACAAATGCATATAGAAGGCCAGATTTGGTTTGCTAGGATGTTTTTCTGACCCCTGATGGAGACGGTACAATAGGAATTAACAATGACATATGGCTTGAGTTTGCAATCCCGGAACAGCTCCTTAACACTTCATTTCTAATCCTATAATGCAATGCCCTGGATTGAGTCATTTGGTTGAACAATTTGTATAAAGTTTGCTATAAAATTCTAGGAAAACCAAAGACAGTTTTTATAGTCTTTAATGTTGCCCATATGAAAACACCTTGATTAAACAGAGCCATCCTTTTAAATAGACCCATAAAATGTGGGACTTGAGGGAAATGGTAGCTAGCAAATGAATCTGTCGGTGTTGCAACATAAGAAAAAACAACCACTATCCTAATGTCAAAGAGATCAAATCATGCTTCTCTGTGAGCAAAACAAGAACATTTAAGATTCAGAAAGAAATGATATGAATAAATAACAATGGTATGAGTAGTAGCAGGGCGTAAGAACAGGAAATAGGAACAAAGTTTGCTTACAAATGAATAACATATCCAGGTGCAATAAATCAGGAGCATTAAATTCCAATTCATGATGTAAAAGATTAACTGGAACACAGACAAAATGTATAAATAGACATGAGAATAAATATGGAGAAAATGAGACAATGGTAATAGATATTTAAAGAGATAATAGAACTTATAAGCAGAATTGGGAATAAAAACCAATAGATATTTTAAAAACTAAAAAGGACATGGTTACAAAAAATTAAGAATATGTTCTTATGTAGTTGGATTCAGAAAATAATTTAAAATACTGTATAAACACTCAATTAAATTAAAATTGAGATCTACTTACATTAATTTTAGACCTCTTTCCTCAAGGGTAGCTTCCAGAAAACAATAAAATAAAATTAAATCCACACAGTATTTTTGCAGAGCCAAATTATCATTTGTGTATGAAATTTATAGCGAGACTGTTTGATATATTTATTGGAAATTAAAGCAAATTTTCTATCAAGTTATATTTCCCAAACATGTTTTTAACACATTTTATTTACTGAAATGTCTTTAAGAAATGCTGCTACATGAAATCTGTTCTAAGGCT
>VMDO01013588.1:0-57635 GCA_007922755.1 Pedetes capensis | reverse complement strand
TTTTTTTTTTTTTTTTTTTTTTTTTTTTTTTTTTTTTTTTTTTTTTTTTTTTTTTTTTTTTTTTTTTTTTTTTTTTTTTTTTTTTTTTTTTTTTTTTTTTTTTTTTTTTTTTTTTTTTTTTTTTTTTTTTTTTTTTTTTTTTTTTTTTTTTTTTTTTTTTTTTTGGTTAGTTTGACTAAGTGTTGTTCTTGTTTATCTTTTTAAAGAATGAGCTCTTGGTTTCATTGATTTTTGGTATGTATTTTACTGGTTTCTGCTGGATTTTTTAAAGCTACTTTTGTGAACTAGAGTGTGATCTATTTTAGAAAAAGTTCCATGTGGTGCTGAGAAGAATGTATTTCACATCTGTTAGATGGATTTTCTGTTGACATCTATTACATAGAGTTGGTCTATGGTATTAAGTCACAGTCTATTTGTTGATTTTTTTCCTTTGATGACCTGTCTATTGAAGAGAGTGGGGTATTGAGTGAGGTTTTGAGACATTATTGTGTCTGGACTTATGTGCCCCTTTATGAATAGTAATGCTTATTTTATGAAGTTAGGTGCACTGGCATATGGGTCATAAATAATTACTATCATTACATTCTCTTGGTTGATTATTCCCCTTATTAATATGTAGAGGCTTTCTTTGTCCTTTTGACTAATTTAGGATTGAAGTCAAGTTTTTTAGATATTAGCGTAGCTACTCTTGTTTTTTTTTGTTTTGTTTTGTTTTGTTTGTTTTATTTTGCTTTTGTAGATTCCCCCTGCTTGGTATATCATTTTTCAACCTTTTACTTTTAGTCTATGTCGTTCCTTATGAATGAGATGCCACAAGTAGAAGGATTTTCTTTTTTAATCCAATTGGCCAATTGGTGTCTTGTAAATGACAAACCCATTTATGCTCAGCTGGTTGTTGATAGGAGTTTGGTGTTTTGCATAATTATGTTGGCTGTTTTTCTTATGTTTGGGTGTTGTTTGTTCTTTACTTTGTTCCCTGTTCATATCAAGATTTTGCTCATTTATATAGTTGGACATCTTTGCTTCTTTATTAGCTTTGATTTGCTCATGCATTTCTCTCATGGGTTTTATTCATTATGGTGGTCTTGCATTTGACTTTGTCTTTCTGTGTGTAGAATTTCCTCAAGCATCTTCTGCAATGCTTGTTTGTGGGTTATGAATTTCTTAAGCTTGTACTTAACTTGGAAGGTCTTTCCTTCTCTATTTGGAAGGATAATTTTGCTAGATATAGTATTCATGATTGCCAATTGTTTGCTTTCAGAACTTGAAATATATCATTCCATGCTTTCCTTGTTTTTAGGGTACAGTGCTGAAATATTTGATCTTATTATAATGGGTTTACCTTTAGGTGAGCTGACATTTTTCTTTTGTAGCCTTTAAAATTGTTTCCTTTCTTGTGGCTGTAGCAATCTAACTATAATGTGAAGTGGAGAGGATCTTTTCTGGTCTAATCTGTTTGGCATCTTGATCTTTCTGTTATTTGGATATATATTTCTTCCACTAGGTTTGGGAAGTTTTTAGCTATTATTTCACTTAATAGGTTTTCTATAACTCTAGTTTTAGTTTCAGCTCCTTCTTATTCTGTCTGAACTCTTATATCATTTCATCTTGTCAAATACCTCCTAAAAATTGTGATCATATTCTTTCTTTTTTTTCCTCCTTCTTAATGTCTGAGTAAACAAGCTCTTCAATCTTTTCTTCCATCCCTGATGTTTTTTTCAGTATTAGGGGATTGAATCTAGGGTCTCACACTTGGTTTGGAAGCACTCTACCACTGAGATGCCCTCCCCTAGTCCATTTTTTACTCTTTTGTTTATTTTTGGAGACAAGGTCTCAGTTCCACGGCTGCCTCTGGTCTTGAACTTGGAATCCTCTAGCCTCCACCTCCCAACTCACTGGGATTATAAGCATGCCCATTGTGCTCATCTTAATAGTCTGTCTTCTGCTTGATCCAGTCTGTTTGTATTACTTCCCACTGTAAATTTCATTTCATTGGTTGTGGTTTTCAATTCCAGTACCTTTGTTTAATTTTTTCAAACTCTATATTTCTTTCCTGAATTTATCTTTTAAGTTAGATGTTTTTGTCCAATGTCTCATTTTTATTCATCTGCTTAGTTGTTATTTCTCTAATGTCATTTTTCATTTTTATAAGTAGACTACTAAATTATTTGTTTGGCATTTCCAGCATTTGGGTATTTTGATTTCAGCTATTGAAGGGTTATGGTCATTATGAGGATTCTATCAGCTTGCCTTTTCATATCTCTTATGACTCTTATTTGGGCTTTGGGAATTTATTAATATGTTTACCTCTGCTTTATTTATTTGAGCATATCCTTGGTTAAAATTTTCTTTTGAGGCCTTGATCCCCCAAACCACATCGAGTGTACAAAGCAATCTGCTGCTAAACTAATAACTCCAACCAACATCACATTTATAATTATAATTAATCTAATTTTAGGTACTATTTAAGAAATTACCTTTGAAAGGGATTGATAGGGATAGTGATGAATGGGTTTAGGGGTTAGATATTGATTATAGAAAGGTACCAGTAGTAGAGGGATGGAAGTCTGGAGGACAGATGGACAGGGAAGGGGGAAAATTAGGATTACATAGGACTAAAGAATAAGAGCAAGCAGAAATGGGAGTATTGGATAGTAAGAAAAGAGCAGCAAAAATAAAACTTGCTTATTCTCTATGTAATGCACACACACACACACACAGTTATACAAACATTGTAAGAGGTATAACAAATACAAACATGAAAGATCTCCCTTTAAATAAATTAATTTGGTACATATTAAAGATAATATTATCAATTAACTGGGATAACATAAAAGGAAAACTGGTTAAAATTTTACTTATGAGAGGAATGAAGAAAGACAATAAAGTTTAAAGGAAGAATGGAAGAGAAAAAGAAAGAAAAATAAAAAATTATTTAAAAATTTAAAAATAAATAAAAATAGAAAAAAAGAAGAAAATCCAAACAGCACTGATTGGTTCCATCTGGTGTCTGTCACCCAGGTCCTTCTTAGTAAGTCCTGCCTACTCTCTAGGTGTTCTTGAATAGCAGATGCAGCTTTTACTCTACACCACTGTTCCACATCAGTTTGCAGAGTTGGGGTGCATCTTCCTATTTCTTCAATATACCCATGTGGTGGTCATTCTTTGGACCTTTCTCTCCTACAAACTGTCATAGTGCTCTGCCCACTGAACCATTCTGATCTCAGGATCTGTGTGCTGTTCAGTTGTGTGTGTATTCTTTTCTTGCCAAAATGGTTCCTGCCAATCCACCAGGCTCAATGGCTCCAGTCATGATGCCCAGAGCCCAAACTAGGCCTGGGAAGCATGTGGGAATTCCATGTGTCTGCAGTTATCCAGCCAGGATTTATTCCCCTGGTGGGGTCAACAGCATGACAAAGGGTTTATTTGTTAGTTTGGGAAGTAGGATGGCTCCAGGTCTCACATTAAGCCTGCTGCAATCAATACCAGTGGAAGCAAAAGTGAAGGTGGCTCTGGTTATCTCACCATCTATAACTGCATGCATGTCTATTCTATGCCTAGGTGCTGTGGTGCAGTATCCCCAAAGGCCCTGTTCTGTGATTAGTTCATGTTTATTACCAGTCTGTTTCACAGTGTAGGAGGCACTGGATTACCTTTTGGGTGGAGAATTTCTTTTCCCACTGAGATGCTGAGTGCTGCATTTCTGTGGCCAATCCCACTCTCTTCTATTTGCATAGGTCTTTTGTTATCTGATGCTAATACTACTTTCTCAGCTCCCTTTTGTTTTCTCTGTTCAGAATAAATTCCATATTATACTATTTTAACTCTCCTGACTCATCATGTCCAATAGAGGGTAATTTCAATCTGTCATCTTCCCCTGTCTGTATAGGTGCAATTTTTTTTACTGGGTTTGGTGGTGCACACCTGCAATCTCAGCACTCAGGAGGCTGAGGCAGGAGGCTTGTGCAATCAAGGCCAGCCTGGGCTACATAGTGAGACCTTTGGATGGGTCCCAGATTTCATGTCCCGTCTCTCTATGACCAGTAGTCAAACAAGTTCACAATCCTCTAGTGTTTGGCAGCAGGTCTGTTGTTTTATGGTTTTAATTCATTGTGTGTATCTTCACCTTCCTAGCTGAACTAAAAATTCCATGGATAAACTACTTCAGCTCAGTGACACCAGCTTTGCTAGAAGAGTCTGTGATTGCCAAGATGAGAGAATAATTTCTACTCTTAGGTTGCTTATTTGATTCCAGCTGTCATAACTGAGGCTTCGTGAAATGACTCCTAACCAGGAATACAATCCATTTCCTAGGAAGTCTGATTTTGGCCTTCAAGGTAGGCACTCCCATTTGTTTTCATGCCACTAACTGCAGCAGACTGGCCTGCCCTCACACAGTTAGGCCCAGCCCTGCTACTCTTCCATATCTCTCTTTTATTAAGTTATGTTAAATGGTGGTTATACATTTTAAGTCAGAATGATTTCTTTCTGAATTATGTCACTTATCATTATGAGATATTTATTGGGTATTCACAATTAGAGAATCAGCCCATAATGTTGGCCAGGCACGAATGGCAGCAGTGGAGGTAGTGCCTACACTAGATGACCTCACAGCATGATGGCGCAGGAGGCAGAGAGAGCAGCCAGACCTGCAGGTCTGTGTAAAAACTCTGAACGCTCACCCTTAGAGATTCAACTCTGCACAGCTAGATCCCACTTCCCAATGTCTCAATAGCCTCCACAACTAGCCTGACAAGCTTGGGACTGAATGTTAAATAAAATGACCTTTGTGGGGCATGTTTTATTCAAACCATGGAAATAAGTCTATTCAGTCTGATATTAATATCACTAGAGTAACTTTATTTTTGCTAATATTTTCTGGTGTATAGTTTATGTTAAATCCTTCTACCTTCTTATATTTTAGCAACATCTATGCTAAATAGCATATAGATAAAATGTTCCTTCTTTTCTTACTTTCCCTGTATCATTATATTAAACATCAGTTTAATCTATTTACATTTCCTTAAATTACTGATACATTTGGATTTATTTTTTGCTTTATAATTACTTTAATTCTTTGTTATTCTTTTTCCCTTCTGCCTCTTGTCCAATTAATCATTTCCTTTTTGTTTTTAAGTATTCCTTATACTTATTTATATTCTATTTCTAGTTTACTAGTAATTTCTAAAATATTAACACTCATACATTGCAAATAATATGGTCTTTTTACTTTTCTTCTGAACAATGTAAAAGCATCTATATCTTTAATATGTTGTGCCTCAAATTATTGTTATATTCTCCAGTATTTTAGTGTCACTATTGTTGTTTGTTGCCATCTAGTCGAATCCTATTCATAGCAATCCTCATAGGGTTTTCAATGGTTAATTGTTTTGAGATTGCTTTGAGATTGTTTTGGGAGTGGATTGCCATGTCCTGTGATGGTGGAGATCGAAGCTCAGTCCTCAGATAGTGCAGAAGCACACTCTACCAACTGTGCTAAGCCCCAGCCCAAAGTCATTATTAGTACTCTTCAAATTAGACATTATCAGTTTCTTATACATCAAATGTTAATTTAGAAGCATCCCTGCTTCTCAATTTTTTTTCTTGCCATTTATTTATGCATCTCACATTTCTTTTTGGATTTATTTCCTGTTTCCTGAAATACATTTTTCAAGTTTTTCTTTAATAAATAGTTATTTGCTTACAAACTCAGTTTCAGTTTTCTAAAAATGTCTCTGTTTTAGCTTTATTATTGATAGTTTGCAGGGCATATAGAATTCTACATTGATGGTTTTTTCATTCAGCTTTTGAAAATATTATTTTATTGTTTGGATTCTGTCATTAGAATTCAGAAGTTATATATTCCAAGTCTGGATATATACATACATATTTACCTATATATGTATGTCTGTATGTGTATATATATGTATATACACACATTTTATATATGTATATATGCACACATATACATATTTTTTAGCTTTCCATATATATAAATATATATTTATGAAATATATATGCATATGAAAAACTCTGGAAAGGTCTTAATCACTAATTCTTAGAACATTGCCTCTCCTCTTTCTCCTAGTTTTTTGCTTTGTTTCTCAAGCTCCAACTAGATATGTTAGACTTTCTCATTTGTAATGGCAGTTGCACTAATGCTTCTCAATACTTCAAGGTTCTTCCCTGCATATCAGCTCCAGGCTTGGCTATATGGCTTCTTTTGGACAATGAAACATTGGAAGATGTGACACAAGAAGTCTTCATAACTCACTTGCTAAAACTTATGCTCTTAGAACAAGGTCAGCAACATGTGGAGAAGTTGGCCTCCTTGAGGATGAAGATCCTGTGAGGAGAGGTCCAGCTACCTAATGTGTCCCACTTGAGCCCATTCAACAATTCAGTTAATGCTGATACATGAGGATAAGTCCAGAAGAAATTAGTAAGAGAAGTTCTCAATCAAGTCACAGAATAAGAAATAAAATATCATGGTTATCCTAAGCTACTTAGGAGGTGTTTGTTATGTAGCAACATGTAACTGATACATTGTTCAATCTTCTCTCTCCTAACTTCTCTTTCATAGCTTGCATTGAACCATCTCTTTGTTATTTTAAGGGTGATTTACTTATTTTGTTCTGCTTGGTTTAATATGCTCTTTAATTCACCCACCGAGTTTTTACTTCATTATTACATGTTATCGTTTAAATTTTCTATTCGGTGCTTTTTCAAATCTATCTAGCTCTATAGTTAGCATTGGGTTTCTTCCTAACATCTGTTATTCAGTTTTTATTTCTTTAAACTTTTAAATCCTATTTCTTTACAGATAAAACATCAAAGAAAACCAAATGTGAAATCAGCTTTCATTATCTAAAAGCCTGAGGATTCTCTCTCTTTTCTTTGATTTTCCTTTCTGTAGCTCAACTGTGATGGCTTCTTTCCTCTTGCGTTTGTAATCTTGCATACTGGAGTCCTGCTTGGTTGGAAATTCTGTGTTGTCAGAGCTGAAGACACATCTGTATTCTCCAGAGGTTTTCTTTGACCTATGCCAACATCCTAGGTTGTTCTGGATAAAGACCCCTTTTATTTCTTGGCTTGGCAATTTCCTGCCTGGGTAGGTAAAATAAATTTAAGTTCCAACTCTTGTGAACAGGGCTATGATTAAAGTTCTGCAGGGAGATTTTCTTTTTTAACTCATAATCTTGGTAAGCCTTGACAAGCTCTGTTGTCATATTTATTCCTGGAAAGCAAAAATTTTCCTAAATCACACAACAAAGCAGGTTTAGGTGTGTGTCTCAGTATCAAGACCTTCTGGTCCTTAAAAACTGCATCTCAGATGGGAAAATATTTCCAGGCCAGAGGAACTTCTGCAGCTTTCTTTACCTTTGTTTTCATGTTCCTCTGTTTTGAAACTCAAGATTTCTTTTGTTTGTTTGTTTAGATTTGTGACTTCTGCTGCAATAGATACCATATAAATGAGAGGATGTTTGCTATAATTTTATCAAGTATTTCAAGGTTTTTGTTTATTTGTTTGTTTGTAGTGGTGGTACTAGGAATTGAACCCAGGGTTTTGAATATGCTAGGCAAGCATTTTACCACTAAATGGCATCCCCAGCCCCTTTTATTTCTTATTCTGAGATAGGGTCTTGCTAAGTTGCATAGACTGCCTTTGGCCTCAAACTTGTGATCCTCATGCCTCCACTTCCCCATGTAGCTGGGATTACAGGCATGTACCACCACACCCTGCTTAGGGGTCTTTTTTATTTAAAAGTAAAAGAGAAGTTTTCAAATTATTGAGCACATCATACTGCCAGAAGAATTCCCATTGGCTCTTCACCAAGTTTGCTCAGGATTTTATGCCCAACCAGCACCTCTTTATCAAAAGAAAGTCTTTATCCCAGCTTAACTGACCATTCTTCTGAATTTGATGCATTTGGTGACTTGCTTTTTCAAATATTTGCCTATTTTTTTATATTTCTTTATAGAATATCTTTCTACTTTAGATCCTGAGGCTTCAGAACTTCCTGTTTTACTTCTTATCATACTGGATGTCCCTATTCTTGTCCTTTTTGAGGAAGATTCTTCCTCTGCCAGACTTTGTCAGAGTGCTCTAGGCAATTTCAAGCCTCCTCTCCTTCCAAACCTAAGTGATTACACCTGTGCCATTGCTTTGTTTGCCACTTATCCACTTACCACCTCCAAATTTATATATGTGGCTTCTGTCCTCTTATTTCAAGTTCAGATGCACGTATTCATCTTGGTATCTTCCCTTGAATGTTGTGATAGGCTGAAAATTGCCTCCACCCCTTACCCCCCGCAAAAGATATCCAGGTCCTAATCCTTGGAACCTATGAATATCACTTTCTTTGGTTTTTGCAAATATGATTTGCAAAGTTTTTGCAGATATGATTAAATATGAGAAGGGGAGACTATTCTGATTATCCAAGTGGCCCTCAGTGCAATAATACATGGCCATATAAAAGAGGCAGAAAAAAATTTTACCTGGACAGAAGACAGAGAAAAGGAGAAAGCAATGTGATTATGGAGCCAAATAATGCCAGCAGCCACTAGAAGTTGGAGTTAGTAAGGAATGAATTCTGTGCTGAGCTTCCAAAGGCAATGGGGCTCTGCGGACACCTGGAATTCAGCCCAGTGAAACTGATTCCAGATTTTTGCTAGGCCCATGACAAAGTAAATTTCTGTTGTTTTAAGCCACTAACTCTGTGATGGTTTGTTACTGTAGTCATGGTAAACAAACACAGGTGTGTCACAGATGCCCCAATTGTGGGGCTCACCGCCCTGGTGTGGTTCTCTCTCTGGGCCTGGATAGTGGGGCAGGATCCTCACATATAACCTCTGTTCACTCCAAGCAGGGAACCAGTGGGGACCAGGTGAGGGCGACCGAGTGAGAGACACCTCGAGAGGTCTCTTTAAACATGCAGCTCTTTATTGTACAGCATGTAAAAGTGCTGCAGCCTTAAAGTGTTTCACAGCCCTGAGGGTTAAGTGACACACAGCTCTAAACATTGTGGCTTCTGCAGCCACTCTCTGCGATGGTGGTCTGTTTGGGTCTGGATCCGGCACTGGTCTGATGGCTGCTCCCGTGCTCTCTGCTGCGGCCGGTCTCAGTGTTTGCTTCTCTCCTTGGTGGGTGTCCCCCAGTGTCTTCTCCTCTCGCAGTCTTCTGTCTTTGTGGTGGTTGTGGTGACTAGGCAAGAGCTGGTCCCAGATCAAGAGAGTGAGCAGTGCACAAGTTCTCCTTTTATTCCTCTTGGGACAATCTGAACTCCTGGCTTTGTTTGAAAGTGGCCAATTGCGAGCCTGATAATTGATAGGTGGGTAGGAGGCAGGGAGCAACAAGTCATAGGTCTCCACTTATTGGCCAAAGGGGTGATAGGATACAACCTATCCTATCCTAGAGCCAGGGTCTAAAGCAGGGGTATCCCAGTCGTGCGGGCTGGTGGCCATTTTGGCCGTGCAGTCTCAGACATGGTGGACTCAAGCTGGGTAAGCCACAGCGAGTCAAACAGGGGTCCTGAATGCACCTCAAGCCTCAATACAGGCCAAATCAGCCTCGAGACATTTCTCTTCCTCTTTGTGCCCCACATTTATCCTTATACACAATGATTTCCTTTACCATTAGTTTAAAATCAAGTCCTTATAAGAACTTATGTGACTTGCTCCCTGTCTTTCTCCTCAACTCATCTGTCTCCTTCACTGTGGCCTGTCCTTTCAACACACTAAGCCTTTCTAGTCCCAGCCTTTATACTTATTCTTCTCCCTTCCTGGAATACTTCACACTTCAATATTTTTCATGTTAGCATCTTCTCAATATTCAGAGCAAATATGACCCCTCCCCCAGAGAAGCCATATATATAATCTATTTCTATCTCTAGCTCTATCATTCATCTCCCTATCTTTCTAACTACTATCTATCTACCTATGCATCTATCACCTATCAATTATATCTGTATCCAGAGCTCTGCTTTCTAATAAAACTTTCTATGTTAATGAAGGTGACTTTCTGTGTTATCCAATATGGTAGCACTAACTAAATGCAAACAGAACTTTTGGAATATGCAGTGTGATTAGAGAATTGAACTTTTTAAAATTTAATTTTAATCAACTTAAATTTAAATAGCACTTTAATGAAGACTTTCTACATGCCATATTTTGAACTAAGCAATTAGCTTAAATTGGTAACTAATGATACAATAACCTCATCAGGTATATAGCCATCTACACTTATAGATGAGAAAATTAAAACTTAGAGAGGTTCAGTCATTTGGAACTCAAACCAAGGTCTATTTTTAACTTAAGTTCTTACTTACTACCACTTTGCAGTATTACTTCCATGACTTCAGTGAAAATCTACAAGGTAAGAATTTAGCTTAGATGATCTTTTAGGTTCCTTTTTACTATTCTGGTCTGGGATTTAGCTCAGTTGGTAGAGTGCCTCTCTGTAGTCTCTGAGGTCCCAAGTTCAATTTGCAGCACCACAAAAACGGGAGAAGGATGTGGCAATCCACTCCTGAGGCAATTCCAAAACAATCAACCATTGACAGCCCTATAAGGGTTGCTATGAGTCAGACAGGACTCAACAGCACCTAACAACAATAATTCTGTAACTCTATAACTTGGGATATAATATTTTATACAAGAGTCAACAAACTATAGCCTGTAAGCCAAATCTATCCTGTTTCTTGTTTTTGAAAATGAACTTTTATTGGGACACAGCTCTGCTAACTTGTTTTCGTATTGTCAATGGCTACCTTCACTCAACAGTAGCAGAACTAAGCAGTTGTGATGGTAATATTTTGTATCACAAAACCTGAAATAATTACCATCTGGCCCTTTACAGAAAATTTTTGCTAACCAATATACAGAAGTTTGTAGTAGTTAACTCTCTCTACATAAGTTCTTGTTGAGTAATCAATCCCAAATTATAGTGTATTTTAAGAGAAACGTGTTTTAAAACTATTCACCTTATAACAAGTTTCAGTATATTGATTAACTTTTTATAATTAATTTTTTCTGTGCATTTTCTATAATTTTTGAAAATAATACATATTATTTTGCAAATAATTTTACAAGAAATATGTGTTTAGAAGATTTTTAAGCAAGACATTTCTTTAAAAATCCCTTATCACTCTATCATTTAGAAGCAACTACTGTTTCATAGTCTGCAGCCTTACCACTGTGGCATCCAATCCCATCAGATCTCAGAAGCTAAGCAGGGCTGGGCCTTGTTAGTCCTTGGATGAGAGACTGCCTGGGAACACCGGGTGCTGTAGGCTTGGGAGAAGGACCCAGCAACCCACTCCCAAAAAACAATCAGCCATTGAAAACCCTATTAATAGCAGAGAAGCACTAACAATACTGTTTTGCCTATTGTACGTAGGGTTGCTATGAGTTGGATACTGACTTGAGGGCACCTGACAACAGCAACTATTTTATGCTGGTATATTTTCCTTTTGGACTTTTTATTGTTGATTTAAGATCATACTACATATGTGTGTATGTGTGTGCATGTGTGCATGTTTCCATGCAAAGATTTTGAGTGCATTCTCTGGATGAAAGTGGTGACTCTGTACAAGTAATTTAATCCTCACTTTCTAGAGATTTAGCAAGCCACAGCATACTTCACCTGACCCATAGGTGCTCACTAGGGTCCTATCACTGCTCTGTCTCCTTCTAAAGACTCCCATCAAAAGACATTCAAGAAAACTCTGGGCATCAGCATCTGATGTGCCTTAAGAGTTCAAGTGCAAATAGATTCCTTGGTGCTATTCTGCTTCTTTTGATCCTGAAATTACAATGACCACACAATGGTATTTATTGCTGCTGGAGTAAGAAGCATGCAAAATAAAATGTATTTTATATTTGTCAATAATTTTTGTGAGAAGAATCTCTTTACTAAGAAACATTATCGCTTATAAAGTTTGTCCCAAAGAAGTGTAAGTCTCATGTTTATTTCAAAGATGTTGGAGACTACTTGTAAAAGTTAAGTCTATGGTATGGGTTCAAATCTTGTCTTGGCTAATCACTAGCTGGGTGACCTCAGGAAATTTATTAGCCAATTTGTGCTTCAATTTCTTCATTTGGAAAATGGACATAATTACTAGCCTAAATTCCTAATGCTACTGTGAAAATTAATGAACTGAAATATACAAAGTTGCTTAGAAGAGTACTGAACATAGTTAATATACTTCTCTCAGCTATTTATTGATGAGATGAGATCACAGTGTGGGAGAGAAAGAACAAATTATTTTTACATTTGTTCCCAGTTTAAGTTGAAATGGAGTCACATTTGAAGAAAATACTCATCTAATCTACAGTAGTGCTGGTTCAACATAGTACATGGAATGCATTCATTTTGAAGTAAGCTTTCAAATTTCAATACTATGCAGTTGAAAAAAGGCCACGGGTACTAATTATATTTCTTTCCTCAGGACTTTAGTTAAATTGGTTCTCCTCTTTTAATCCTTGCAGGACTTCAAAATAACATCTTTGAGCAAATTATGCATCTCTTTCCTTCCTTCTCCTTCCTCCTATGACTAATTTTCATTTTAATTGTGTCCTGTTGGACAGAGCCAGAGAGACAGCATGGCCCAGAGCCACCTTTCTGCCTTACTGACAATGTGAGAAATAGAAGCCTGAACCAGCTCCTCCGTCTTTCTGAGCATCAGTTTTCTGAGCTTGAAATGAGTACACTAGTAATTATTCTCTGAAGCTCACAGGGATATTTTGAGGATAACATGAGATAGCATGAAAGCTACAAATACAGTATTATACCAATATACGTTTATAGCAATATTGTTACAATCCCTATCCTTCTACCCACATGCATTTATATTCCTATAAGGACCACTGGCTTTATCAATATGCAACAATTCCATGGGGCTGTAATGACAAATGGACAACAGATTGTTGCTTTTGTTGATTAGAGTACAGTCACCCATGAAACAGCTCTTCCGGCCCATTGGAGCCAAACTGACATTCAGTTAGACACAAAGACACAGCAGAGCAGCAAGAATGCAGCTCCACAGTGTGAACAACAGGAAGGCATGGTGGAGAAAATGGCTCCTATTCTAGGAATACAAGGGACAGCAATTGCAAAGATGAAGACAAATGTGCTTGTCCCACTAGACCTCCAGCTTTACTGTGATAAATCAAAACTAAATTCTCTTAAATATTTTAATACCTCTATGGCAAAAAAAAAAAAAAAAAAAGAGTGACAGAGAAGGCTCAGAACAAATTACTCTCCAGAAAATTGGCCTCCTTTTCCCTGTCTTCTGTGCCTGTGCCCAAACAATAGGCCCTTCCAGCAAAATCAACTAAGCTGATTCAATCAGTAAAGCCAGTGGATGACACAGGCTTAAATCTGATTCAGTTGCCCAGAATATAATTCTCCCTGTCAAATTATAGCATTGTGTGAATTTTGCAACCTGTTATTAGAATTTTGGGTCCTTCTGAAACACTCAAATGTTTGGCTCACTTTCCTTCATTCATTGGCCACATACAAAGTGGAAGCACACCTGGTATAGGTACTGGCATAGGCATCGAAAGAACATAGTGGCCCTGGCCCTTCCAAGTTTATACAAGTTCTATTCTGCCTATTTCTGAAAGGATCTGAGTAGTCTGTGTCATTAAGGCTAAAGAAGGAAGGAAAGAAGGGAAGGAGAGAGGGAGGGGGGAAGGAAGGAAAGAAAGAGGGAAGGAAGGAAGGAAAAGGGAGAAAGAAAACATTAAAAATAAAAATGAGACATCATATAAGAAAAACAGATAAATATATTTTACCTGTCCCCTATAATAAGCCAATCACTATTCTTTATAAACTGACTTGGCTTAATTTATCTTGACTACTAAACAAAAACAGATTCATTTACATATCACCATTAAATAATCAATGAACTCATCTTCACCACTGCTATACAATTTTTTTCTGGAAAGGCAAGGTTTCTCTGACACCAAATTTAGGTGGTTCATTGTAATCCTCATTTTATTGCAAAAACATTGTTCAAATAGGCAAATGTGGGATTATACTTTTTAAAAATGGCAAAGGGTTTTGTAAGAATCTAACCTAGCCAAAGTGCTTTTTTCTATTATCCATAGGTGCTTGAAATAATTTTGGTTCAGCTGCATCTTAGGTCCATCTTTTTATCTTCTTTCATACAGGGATAAACTTGACAAATTCTCTTTTTTTCCAGCACTGGGAGGTGTTGAACCCAGAACCACGTGTATGCTAGACAAGTTCTCCACTAATGAGCTGCACTTCTAGTTCTTTTTATGTTTTTTTTTTTATTTTTGAAAACAAAGCTTGACTATGTTGTGCATGTTTTCTCTGGCCTCAAATTTGCAATCCTCCTGCCTCAGTCTCCTGACTCCCTGGGATTACAAGTGTGTGTGTTGGCACCTGGTTCACAAACTCTTGAATAAATGCAGTATCGTTTGGGCAGATTCTCTTAAGAAATGAGATTTACTTATTAAGTATACATAGTATTTCCTCTTATAATGCAATCAACCCTTTTTCTTGTCCCAGCATGCTATATGTTTAAGAACCTAAATGGGTGTTTTTGGGATCACAGGCTGTGTATGGACTAAGGAATGTGATAAGAAACATCAACTGTGAAAAAAATCTAACAGGCAGATTAGAATTTGAAGGCAATAAAACTCTCTCAGTTAAAATACAGCTTAAAATAAAATTTATGTCTACTCTAAGAAGGTCATTGCTGTAGAGTTAATTGAGTAAATAATTTGACAAGTGCTGGAACTCACCAATTAGGATAAATGCTAAATTATTTAGGTTTCAAGAAGTCTTTTCAAGGAAACATTTATGATGTTAAAAAATTGATCACACATTTTACAGTGACTACACAAACTATACTTACTGGGTTTCAGCTGATGAAGCCTCCAGAATTCACAATCCATAAACTGTTTAATTAATAAGGGTAGGTAATATGTATTGTAGATGCAGTAGGTGACAGAAACGTTGCTAAGTGATTTACACAGATCATCTACGTTCAGTTGTTATAGAAAATGTTGCTTCTTGCCTGTGATTCCAGGAGCTTGTATGCCAAATGAGTGATTTTTCACCATGCTGTTTATAAGCATGGTCTAATTTAGTCTTTTATTCCAGAATTACTTATCAAATACTTAATATATATCAGGAACTGTACTAGTTGATGAAGGTGAGAATGTGAACTTAAATAATTTCATGTAGAATATTTAGCACATCACAACATCAGCAGGGTGTGGGTCAAGAGGACAAATGGAAATCCATTTGCTGCCACCTGAATATTTGTATGATTTGTAAGTCAAGCTCACTATCTGTTAAGTAAAATATGCTTTATTTTCCTAGTTTGACAAATATATTTTCAGAACATCCTTAAAGTATAAGATTTCTTATAGAGTTCTTGGAATCTTGTGCTGGGACACAGAGGTAAAGAAAAGTCATGTCCCAGCACTCAGCTCCTAGCTGGAGTTCCCCTCTCTTCCCACCTTAATCCGCCATCAGTATGTGCCCCACATGCAAGTGTGTCCAGACTCTGACCACACACCTATCTATAACCTCCCTTTCTCTTAGGCATAAAAGGCTTGTCCCCCTCAGAAGAATACATCCTGGAAGAGGCTCAGAGCCCTGGAAGCTGGTTCCAGGTCATTGGACAAGAAATTCTGGAATCCGATGTAACTCAGCATGATCTATAAGCAGTTGAACTTGAGCTCTAGGAGATCATGTCAAGTTAGTCCTACAAAATCCTACATTAGAAGGTAAGGCACAATCAGAAAAGGACCAGACAAGGGGTGCTCTATAACACCAAGGGTGAGGTAGAGGTGAAGTTTGGGGCTCCCAGTTAACTAGGTCTAAGGGTAGTAATCGCTGCATGTAAATAGAAGCCACCCAGCCAACAATTCCTTTCACTTGCCATGTGGACTACCTACCTGCAGCTCAGACTTTGGCTATACCCATGTGTAAGAGAACCCTAGAATCTGCCTGCGAGGCAAGGGCCCATCTGATCTCCCTGGAGAGCTAACATCTATCCTCCAGAGAATAAGAGCCTCAGGAGGTAAAGAGTGTATCATCAAGAAAAATGTCCATCAGACCCTCTTGGAGGGCCAAATTCTATCCTTCAGGGTCTGTAACCTTTAGCCTACATCCTGGTCTTTTTCCCTCATTAAACCCTATGGGGCAAGATGGCAACAGGTCACCTTTGCCCCACATCTAGGTCCTTCACTCCTACCCCTCCCATTGAGTAGCCCAAGATGGCCCCCAAGCAGCCCTGGTCAGGGGTGGCCTCCTTCAATCTGACTGGCTACCCAGGGCCACCTGATTGGTCAATAAGGGAAAACTCTTCATTAGCCTGGCCTGCTCCCTACCCACATATCAAAGTTGCAAAATCTCAAGCCCCTATATCATAACACTGCCCCAGACACGACCCCTGCCCTGATTGATTACTCCCTAGCCAACCCCCTCTGGGAGGGTATTTAAACATGACATTAACCACCTCTAGCATTCCCTTCATCTCCACCCTTGTGTACTCTACCTGTCACCTGGACCCATCAACTTGGATCATCACTCTCTACTCTGGACCTCTGACTGACTGGACCTCCTATCAAAATACGATATCAAGCCCAGGCGCCCCGAAGAGCTGATAGCATCCATGAAAACATGAAGCACTCTCCAAGTTCCCCTCACCCACCCCATGCCTGGGCAGGAGGAGGGTAAAGAAGGTGAACTGCCAGAGGCAAGATCAGAGCAGACCATCGACATCCATGACATCTCCAGCCTTGTCCTTGCCCTTGTTTTCAGGAGCAGTTTAATAAAACCTCATTTCTTTTGTAATAGGAAGGCTCTTGAGGTTCTTCTTGGCACATTGACCAGCTCTCAGCCCCGAGAGTCCTGGGATTCGCCTAGTGTTGAGGCCAGGTTCTGAACCTTTGCTGGGCCAGGGTGGAACCCCAACACCCATGGTGAACTATTGCAAGAATACACAAGAATAACTGGGGCTTTCTAGAGTATGCAAAAAGACCCCATCCATCACCTACTTCTCAGACCCTCTCTTAACTCCTATGAAATGTGAGGCTTCCACTCTGCACAACCTAACACCAACCCCCCAACAAGGAGAGGGCCAAACTCAAATCAGAGAGAGTTACAGCCTGGTTTCCCTCAGAACTACCGCTTCTCTTTCATGTATCACTCAGTTTCTTTCTTTTATTCATAAATGTCCCCAATACCAAATATTTATAATCATTTACTTATAGGTATTCCCAATGCTAAGAGACTTGTGTTTGTGTATTTTGCAAGGTAACTTCCTAGTATTCTAAAAGAGAACATCATTTAAATATTGTTCAGAGAACTGATGTCTAAAAGCCCCTTTCCAAGTAATTATTATTATTATTATCATCATCATCATCATCATCATCATCATCATCATCATCATTATTGAATACAATCTCCCAGAGCCAAATGTGGTTTCTTGTATACTTTTAAATTTTCTTTTGGTATCATATCAAATCTTGTAAACTAAATTGATATAATGGCATTCCCTGAACATGGTTTGGTAATCATTAATCACAATTTTTAATTTGAGACTCTGTGAGAATATTAAACAGTATATAAAAATAGATATACATAATATCTATCAAGCAAATTGCATTTTAAAGGGCTACTATTACTATTTTCCATTACTATTTTAACCCTTCAGGAGGAAATAAAGAGAAAATTCTGGTCAGATAAAAAATTAAGGTCAATAATCCACAGACTTTCCAGCTTGCAGTAAATAATCTTTTGGACTCATTTCATAACTGATGTTAATTCAAAAATAATTCTAGCTTCACATTATGCTTAGGCTGCTTAATTCTATTTGCTACGTAGCTTTTGTTCTCAGGATGTTCCATAAATCAGTCCTTTTGGATCATGAATTAGCAAGCCTCCAAAATAAAGTGACAGGTTAATTAAATTATGCAAGGAAAATAGTTTTCAATTCTATACCCCAGTAGCAAGGAGAGGGATATTGAAAATTTATGATTATATCAAGTCAGTCTAGTAGGTGTTCTTCTCTGCATTTTCTATCATTGCCTAATAATAACTTCAGGTCCAATGACAGAGAAATCACTCTAAACTTTTAAGCATATGAATATCATCAAATTTGACCTGGTTAAGTCATATAAGTTCCATCAATAAAAGTTTTACTAGCGAACACTTCCCAATGAAAGCACTAAGGTCAGGGAATATTTTCACAAGAGTTTATCTCATTAAAGATGCCACTTCCTTGATTTGCACCACACAGCACATCTTATGGACAACCTTGGCAGGCAAACATCTATATATTCATATCTATTCAAGACATATTCTTTGGGAACAAACTATATTTGAAAATAGTGATTTCTTATTATTGTCCTCTATTATTTTTTTTGGCATTAAGACTGTCATTTTCACTGTGAGAAGAGCAAGAGTAGTTGAATTAAAGCAACAGATGTAACAATCATGTAACCTTCGTCTATTTTAGTATGCATTTCAGATTCCTGAGAGTATTATTTGAAAACCAGGGCAAAAATCTAAGCAGAAAAATGTTATTGTTGAAATATAGTTGTAATTAGAATAACTTCTGGTGCATGAGCCCCGGGTCCTAAAGAAACAATTTAATGCCGAATGAGAATCCATGTGCCTCAAACAGATTTAGTGTGCATTGTCTTTTCCTCTCTTTCTCTTTCTTTTTTTTAATCACCAAGGGGTTTATACTTATGAGATAATTATATGATGTCAGTTAATCAAGACTGTGAGGTAGATTGACATTTTCTCAGACATCCACACAGTATTTCCTTGCCATGATACCTTCCCTTCCCATAAGACCATATCTTCCTTTGTTCTTCCTCACCTTCAGCCCCTACATACTTTCTCAAAACCTTCTTTTATGGGGAAGGGCAATAAATCTTCCAAGCACATTTATAGACTCTGAAAAGACCATGGGCAGGAAATGTTTTACATAAAGAATTAATGATAGTAGAATTTCTGACCTCATAGATAAGCAGGTAGGAATGTATTTCTGAGGAAATAATGTCTATCCAGGAGCTAACTTAGAACAACAGGTGAGAGGCTGCAGCCAGGTCTCAATGGGGACATCTCAGGCACCAGCCTTATGTCTGTCATTTCACCATGATGCACTCATTGACTCGCACAACTTCTGCACACTCAATCAAAGCTCATGGGATGGAGGCAAATCCTGTGGATGCTTTCAGTAATGTGAGGAGCCTATTTTTAAATGCTTCCACTTCTGGTTGTGTTCTCCTCAATTGTGGGTGCAAGAGGATTGTTCAGTAGGCATCCCAGAAACTCATGGAGAACCACCATGTGACCAGGACACAGACAGAACTGTTGGGGAATTGAGGTCTGTTCCACTCCTGCTGTTTGATCCCCAGGCATCAGAGCTGATGGTCCATGGGCCACTGGGCAGGGTGGAGTCACTCCAGTAATTCTTCAGCCACCTAAAAAAGTACCTTTGTTATTCTTTCTTCTCATTTCCTTTCTTTGTCCTGCTCACAGAGGGAAGCTTATTGCAGTTTGTTAAGTCGAAGCAATGGAACAATTGGAAGTCAGAGGCAACTTGCATAACTTAGTGAGACACTGTCTCAAAATAAAAAAGTAAAAAATGGGCTTGGGTTGAAGCCCAGTGGTAGAGCACTTGCAAAGTATGTGCAAGGCCCTGGGTTCAACTACCAAGTGTTAGAAGAAAGAGAAGTAAAAAGAAAAAGAAAAAGAAATCTATAAGTAGCGGTATGAGAAGGAATTCTGGGATGCTGATGAAGTCTTATTGTTCTATTTCTTGGTCTGGGAAATAGTTATATGAGTGTGTTCTACTTGTGACACTTCACTAATCTGCAAACATGCAGTGTATGAGTTATTCACTTTTCTCTGTGCATGTTACAATTCAGTACAGAATTAATTTTTAAAATATCCCTAATTCATTGAATACTGTGGAAATCCTACTCATCTTAGCTGAATTTATGGAATCAAAGATTTTTTTTCCCATACCAAGAAGCAGTTGGCCTTAATAAAATGAGAGGAAGGATGGTAAAAGACTTATTTATGGTGCCAACTTGTAGATAATGTTTTTGAGTCTGTTGTGCTGAAGTACAGAATGCAACTCAAATTTGTTGGTATAATTTAAAATGCTTGTTATCCTTGTTCTTTTCTAACCCCATTTCTTGACCTTCTCATATCATTTTCTTGCCCACCAAATCTCTTGTAGAATTGTGATACATGATGCTTCCTCTTACCTTTGCATACACAATTTCTCCATTGATTAATGCAGTATTCTCCATGTGAGGAAATCTCATCTACATAATAAGTTAGTTGTTGTTGTTAGGTTCCATTGAGTCGCATTGGACTCATATCAACCCTCATAGGGTTTTCAACGGCTGATTGTTTTGGGATTGTCTCCGGAGTGGACTGCCATGTCCTTCTCCCATTTTTGCGGTGCTGGGTATTGAACCTGGAACCTCAGAGACTACAGAGTGGCACTCTACCAAATGAGCTAAATCCCAGCCCCATCCTACAGAATAAAGCTTAAGAATAATATGCTCTAGGGAGATTTATCTGATCTTACTTGTAAAAGTGTTTGCATTCATATAAATGAATGTATAAAATTCACATATATAAGGAAAAATCTTTAAGATACTTTTAATTTATATTTAAGCCAAATTTTGTCTATGTGGGAGATTGCTTACCTAAATGCTGCTAATTCTGAAAACTTCAAAAATAATACTTTCAAAACTATTCAAATAGTTCAAATTAGTTTACTAGGCTTCCAGATTTAAGTAGACATTTATATTCCTGGGCACATTTTAAAAATTCAATTCACAGAGTGATGTTAAATGTCCCTGATCTTCCTGTGTTGGGTAAGATCCAGGTGGTCACTCTGTCCCAGGGAACGTGCTTAAAATTCTGTTTTGGCTGAATAGCAAGAAGATCCATCTCAACTGGGAAAGTTAAGCATCTACTATTTCAAAGGGAATGATTTTCTTTTACTTTGAATTGAGTTCACTGGATATTTAATGCCCAAGACCCCAATAAAATTGCTTGAGAATGATTAACTGGTGTATCAACTATTTACTTACATTTCAGTGCACTTTTCTAAATTATTAACAGTATTTATAACATTTATTCTTAGGTGTGAATATTTGCCTTCAATTCTGTGACAAATTGGGTGACTTTTCATTTCATGAACCTCTCTAGTGCTTACCCAGATATGTGCAATGTTGCTCCTGGTCTTCCCATTTAGATAGAATTTATTCCATCCTGTATAATTCCTAGCCATCCAGTTTAACTCCATAGCAAAATAGCAACAATTTAGTTAGTGATACTCAAACCATCTTCCTCTTTGAGGAGAATCTCTCATGGTATGAATCTTGGTGGGAAGCAACACCTTACTTCTCATTATGATCCCAAGTCAATGATTTTATCCTACACTCGGAAATGGTTAGCCTTAGAAAAATGACAGCAAGAATAGTTGACATCTTAACTATAGTGCCAGCTTGGAGATAATGGCCTAAGAGATTGTAGTTCAGGACTCCTGGATGTGCTAGGTGGTCCAAACCATCATTTGATTGGAACCCAAATTAAACTTTAACTTATATTGTTGTTAGGTGCTGTCAAATTGGATTTGACTCACTGTGATCGTAGGTACAACAGAACAAAGCACTATCTGACACTGTCTGACAGTGGTTCTCTGCTATTAATATGATTTTGATGGCTGATTGTTTTGGGAGTGGGATGCCAGGTCCTTCTCCCAATCCTATAGCACCCAGCATTCCCAGGCAGTCTCCTATCTAAGTACTAACCAGGCCTGACCCTGCTTAGCTTCCATGATTGAGGAAAGGACCTGGCAGCCCACTCCTGAAAGAGACACCAGGGTGATAAGGCTGCAGGCCTTTAAAAGAAAAAAAGAATCTTATATGGGGTGGTTACTTTCATGACAGACTATATGCACTCCAAAAAAAATTGAAAAAATTTTTTTTACCAATTCCTACAATTCTAGGTCTCTAAAATGTTGGGTTTTAATGCCCAAAGAAAGGGATTTTTTTCCAGTGGATACAGCAATTTGATGGGAGAAGGACCTAGCAGTCCACTCCCAAGGCAATCCCAAAATAGTCAGCCATTGAAAACCCTATGAGGGTCACTATGAGTCGGGTACCAACTCAATGGCACCTAACAACAACAACAACAACAGCAGCAATTTGACCCAAGAACTGGGAGAAAATAGTTTTGCAGGCAGATTTCTTCAGGAAGCAGGCTCTGAAGTGGAAATTAGTATGCATGTTTATCAGGAAGTGCTCCTGACAGCCATACTGGTGGAAGGGTGAAGAGGGGTGGGGGAAACGCAGAAAGGCTTGGCAGAGGGAAATGTCAGGCTGTGTTGCAGTTTCAAAAAGAACTCCACCTGATCCTATGGGTAGCTAGAGTTCCTTTACAACTGTCCTAAATTGAATAAGAGAAATGAAATTTTAGACCCTTGAGCCAATCAGGTGTTGGATATAAGCCACTCTAAAAAGGGGTGTGAACTTCAATGAAGATGGCTCTTTTTAACTGAGGCAGTTCCCAAAAAGGAATGATGGCTGGGGGCTGTCTGCTGGTAGCCTTCCTAGCAGCTGGAGTTTGGGCTCTTATTCAAGAAAAGAGATCAAGGTAGTGCATCAAAGTATTCACCGTAGATGGTTGATGCTCCTTCCAAAGCTCATGCTGTTGGGAGAATAGAGATAAAGTTATAATGTTAGATCAGAATTAACTGTAAATATTAAAGTGGCCAATGATTGCTGATGTCACCAAAGGCCAAACAAAAAATGAGAGAACTTTAAGTACTTCCTTTTACTACTGCGTTCAGTAGTAAAGGCTAGTAGAAAACTACTTTGTTACTATTAGGTGCCATTGAGTCGAATCCAAACAGAACAACACTGAACAACACTGTACAACTGAGTGAAACACTCCCTGATTCTGTGCCAGGCATATGATCTTTTTTATGTTTAAGCCAATTGTTGCAGGCACTGTGTCAATCGATCTTGAGGGTCTTCCTTTTTTTTGTTGACCTGCCACTCTCACAAACATGATGTCTTTCTCCAGGGATTGGTCTCTCAGAAAACTACTAGTTACACGAAACTGGCAGGGCCAAGAAGGATCATGATGTCTCTTGAATAAAACGTGGAATCACTTGGAAGGCTTGTTCAAATTCCGATCGCTAAGCACCTGGCCCTAAGTTTCTGATCCAATAAGTGTGGACTATAGCCTGCAGATTCACCTCTGTAGCAAATCCCCAGCTGAGGTAGTGCTATTAATTAAGGAAGGATTGATGGTATACACTATGCATTAGAGATTATAAAAATGGGATGACAGATACAGGATTGGAAGCAGGGCTTCAAATCTGCCAAAGACTGGGTTCAAGCTCACGTGTGAGTTCAGTATGTTAAAAATTAGAGGATTCAGTCTCAATTTGGGTTTGGGTTTAAAATTTTAATACTATGTGTAGATAGATGAATAAAATATCTTTTGATGTTTTTTTAATTAAATAGCCAATGATAAAACAAAGCAAAACAAAACAAATACACCATTAAAATCTGAACCTAAACCTGATTTTTCACTGGGTTCATGTTCAGGTTCTGGTTTAGGTTCAGGTTCAGAAAAAAATTTTTAAATGCTCAAACCATGGGATTCAGGGTTCAGGTCTAGGTTCAGTTTGAAGCCCTGCTATCTACACATAGGATTTAAACCCAAACTCAAAATAAACCTGAACCCTCTAAATTTTAACATATTAAACATGTACTCAAACCTGAACCCAATTTTTTGTAGATTTAAAGGGCTTATTTGAAGGGATTTTGGTCATGGAATTGGGTGAGTGTGGTTTATGACAATAGGAATGATAGTTACATTGGGGAAGAGTGTGTGTGTGTGTGTGTGTGTGTGTGTGTGTGTGTAACAATGTGATGATACCTCTGTGTCACTGTTAAGCTAAAAGAATGGAAATGTATTTGATATATTTCCGTTTCTTGCCCAGATTCCAATCCTCTGTCTTATATCAGGGGATCCCCCTTCTATGAATCTTACTAGAATGGAGCTTCATTTCTCACTCTGGAAACCAAATCGAACCAACCAGGTCTATAGTCTGTCTGAACCAGCCAGATCTATATTCTGTCCCTGCATCCTGAGACTCAGAAAGGGAATGGTCTCTTGGCTCAGCCACTTGGATTCAGCTGCCTGGGATGTGTAGCCTATGAGAGTGATTCAGGGAGCACAGGACAGTCAGAGTTTGATGTGAGGGTTAGGTTTCGTCATGAAGGCAGGGTCCCCAGCAGCAATTGTGGTGTACAGAAGTGATGACATCATGGAATTTGGGCCAGATATTTGCTGGTGTATAATCTTAGGCACTATCTTGTTCTCTGCTTGTTTTCCAAGGTTTTTCTTCCTCTTGCCATCACTGCTGAGATCTTGTCTGCGCTTGCTCAAAAATTCCCCACTTTAATCAAGCTAGCATGAGTTAGATTCTGAAATTCACACACCAGAGACTTGATTGGTGTACTCTTCCCTGCCCAGGAAGACTTTAGTGTGGAGGCAGCCAATCATTCTTTCCATTATCACAGAGACTAATCCCAACTGGACGTATATCAAAGAGGTATTTCCAAATGCGCTCCATAGAACTTTGTCAAATGGCTTCCATTTTGTTGTATCATTTTTTTTCTTTTAGATCTTGGGATCCTTGCAGATCAGAACTGTCCTTTTGTGCTTACTCCTTAGAGTCAATTAGCAAAATGTTTGAACATGCATTATTTCAGAAACAGGGGGCGGAGCATCTTCTTGGCTTTGCAGCATTAGTGTAAAGATCACTTTCCCCATCATCTATATCTAGCCCAACCTCAGTCAACATTTTTCATTATCTTGGTTGGGCTTTTGTAACAATTTATCACTTTATTAAATTGTATTTTTTATATATTTGTTAATGTGTTTGTCTCTCCTTTTTAATGTAAGTTCAGTGAAAGCAGTAGCCTTTACTGTATATCAGCTTGGACAAAAAAAAAAAAATCACAATTATCTCATTGACTTAAACAAAATTCTATCCATGCAAAATAGTTTGAGTTTGGCAAAATGACCAAACAGTGAGAGTCATAGGAAATGGTCATTTTCTTCAAAGTATAGCCATTAACTATAACACTAGCTAAAACTCTTCCCTCTCCCTCTCCCACTTCTCCCTCCTTCTCTTCTCTTTTCTCTTTCTAAGGAATATAACAAAGTCTTCTCTTTATCTAATGCACAATGTTTAGAAATCATTTGAAGGTTGAATAGCTTCATGATCACATTCTTTGCCTTTATTTATCTTTCAAAGTGCTTCTTTCAAAATAATTCTCCCTGTTAGCAACTTAATACAATTTTCCCTAGCACAGTACATCACTGCCTAAAGTCTGCCTTCATGTAGATTACTTTGGTCACTAATTCAAAATTAATGGAGTCAGCATGTGTGTACACAGACCCCCATGGGAGGACTTTGATAAAAAAATTCCTTTTAACTGCTTTGCCCCTCCCCACATAAACATTACACTAACTACATGAGTCTAATCCTGGCAACCTCACTGACCAGTAAGGAAAGGATCAAGAAATTTTTTACTATTTATTTATTTATATTTTTGTGGTACTTGGGGATTGAACCTACTTTGCAAATGCTCCACCTCTGGGCTGCACCTCCCAGCCAATTTTATATCTTCAGAAAGTGTCTCACTAAGTTATGCAGGCTGCCTCTGGCCACCAACCAGCAATCCTCCTGCCTCTGCCTCCTGAGTCACTGATTCCAGACATGAGCCACCAGACCCAGGTAAAATTCTTGACTTGTTTTCTTGTTTATGAAACGAATGGAATATATCGATTCTTCATGCATCCAAATTGGCAAACACATTATTGGAAGGTGACAGAAGGATTTGGCCTTTGTTTAATAAAAGGCAACTCACAGTTTAAATTTTTCTTGGGTTTAGTTCTTTTCAAACAAAATAACTTCACCGTAAGATGTAGGTTTAGCTACTTGTGTTCAAATATGCTGCCTTGGGTGGCAAACTGATTGTCGCCAAGAAATCCGACAGAGGTGATAAGGGGAGGATTAACACAGAGCTCAAGAGGAGCAGCACAAATCCTAAAAGATGGCATTTCAGCTGGGCTGATAGGCTGTCATCTCGCAGAGTAGGCAAGTCTCGCTTTCCTTGAGGCAAAGATAATCTGTGCCTGTGAGAATGGTCTTATTTTAGCAGCCAGAAAGAAAATGAAGAAGGAGCTGGATGAGCACATTTTTAATGCCTTGCCAGAACACAGCAATGGCGTGACCTGCAGAAATAGACTAGGAAGAAGAAGAAAGAAAAGAAGAAGGAGGAGGAGGAGGAGGAGGAGGAAAAGAAAAGAAAAGAAAAGAAAAGAAAAGAAAAGAGAAAAAAAGACTCCCATAGAAATCTGCCACCTGACACAGCCCTGCCTGGATTAGGCTTCCACACCTATCTAGTATCTCAGGTCTACATCCTCTATCCTTCTCCCAGTGGTCATTTATTTCAGTCAAACATAAAACTCTTCACTTTGGATTTTGTTTGCTTATGGCATTGCCCATAAATTCTACCCTCTCACCCCTCTGCTCTTTCCCCCTTAACAAATCCATTCCCCACCTCCACCACCACACTCACAAATGTACCCAGAAAAGCACCAACAGAAGAAATAAAATCTGCTTTCTGGACTGTGAACTGAGCAGTGCACATTGGAGGAGAGGAAGGAAGATTGTGAAAAGCGAAGGAGGATTGCACATTCCTTGTGGTATGTGATGCCTATCCATGCTAGACATCATGGTGAGAGTCTCACATCCTTCCTGGGCTGGCTGGAAGTTATCTCTTCCTGATCACATTTCTCAGCAACATTCTCCAGTCTTACTCTAATTTTAAAATAATTTCCGAGATGAATATGGGTATTCTAAGCATAGCCTTCAGCCATACCACCTGGTGTCTAATCCTATGTGATCCAGAAGATAATTAGGATCAGGCCTGGTTAGTGCTTGGATGGGAGACCATTTGGGAATATTGGGTGCTACAGGTTTGGGAGAAGGACCTGAAAGCCCACTCCAAAAACTACCAGCCATCAAAAGCCCTATGAATACCAGAGAAGAACTGACACAGTGCCAGGCATGGCAGAGTGTCAGGGAGTGTTTCATTCTGTTGTAAATAGGGTTGCTCTGAGTCAGACCCAATTTGACAGCACCTAACAACAATAGCCACAACAACATTCTGTATAATATCCTAGTGGCTTGTCATTTCCTTCTAGAGGTGAAATGTGAGGGAGCAGGAAAAGAATATGCTCAGTCTGACTGCCCATCGTGTGTCTGTCAGTTTGCTGTACCATGGGTTTTGCATGTTGTGGTGATGCTGAAAGCTATGCCACTGGTATTACAGAAACCAGCAGAGTTATCAGTGTGGACAGGTTTCAGCTGAGCTCCCAGAATAAGATAGACTAGAGAAAAGAACATAACTAAACCATTCCCGAAACAATTAGGCATGGAAAATCCTATGAATAGTGGGAAACACTTTCAGTGTTCTGGAAAATGAGTCCCCCATCTTGGAAGGCATTCAAAAGAGGACAGGAGAGAGTTGCTCCCTCAAAGTAGAGGCTACCTTAATGATGGGAATAGAGCAAAATCCCACAGACCTCCATTTGCTGATGTGGCATGACTCAAAATGTGAAGGAACTATAGACATCCATTAATAATTGGAATATAGAATGTACATAGTATGGATCTAGGAAAATTAGGAAAAGTCAAAAGGAAAATGAAGCACATAAATATCAATGTTGTAGGTGTCAGTGAGCTAAAAAATAGACTGGTATGGGCCATTTTGAATCAGATAATCATATGTTCTACTATACCACAGGTGTCAAAGAGAAATGCAATTACATTCATCATCAAAAAAGACATCTCAAGATCTGCCCTAAAGTACAATGCTGTCAGTGTCTATATGCCTACAAGGAAGGCCAGTTAATATGACTATTATTCAAATTTATGCACCTACCACTAAAGTCAAAAATGAAGAAAAGGAGGATTATTATCATACTCTGCAGTCTCAAATTGACTGACAATGCAATCAGGATGCAGAGATAATTACTGGAAATTGGAATGCAAAAGTTGGAAAAAAAAGAAGGCTCAGTAGTTGGAAAATATGACCTTGATAACAGAAACGATGCTGGAGATCATATGATAGAATTTTGTCATATCAATGACTTTTTCATTGCTAATACATTTTTTCACCAACATGAGTCATGACTGTATATACGGAATTCACCAGATGGACCATACAGGAACTTAATTGACTAAATCTGTGGAAAGAGATGATGGAAAAACACAATATCCAATTTCAGAACAAGACCAGGTGTTGATTATGGATCAGACCATCAACTGCTCATGTGAAGGTTCAAATTGAAACTGAAGAAAATTAGAACAAGTTGTACAAGAACCAAGATATGACCTTGAATTCAGAGACCATCTCAAGAACAGATTTGATATGTTAGACACTTATGATTGAAGACCAGATATATTGTGGGATGATATCAAAGATATCATTCATGAACAAAGCAAAAGGTTATTAAAAAGATAGGAAAAAAGAAAATACCAAATTCCATGTCAAAAGAAACTCTGAAACTTGCCCTTGAACATTGAGAAGCTAAAGTGAAAGGAAGACATGACAATGTTAAATAACTAAACAGAAGATTTCAAAGGGCACCTTGAGAAGACAAAATCAAATACTATAATGACATGTGCAAAGAGCTGGAGATAGAAAACCAAAAGGCAAGAACACATTCTGTTTTTCTCAAGCTTAAAAAGTTGAAGAAAAAATTCATGCCTTGAGTGGAAATAATGAAGGATTGTATAGGAAAAATATTAAATGATACAAGAAACATCAAAAGGTGGTAGAAGGAATACACAGAGTCATTATACCAAAAAGAATTAGTGGATGATCAACCATTTCAAGAGGTTGTATATAATCAGGGGCTGATGGTAATGAAGGAAAAATGAAAGCTGCCTTGAAGGTGTTGGCAAAACATAAGACTCCAGGAATTGATGAAATACTGATAGAAATGTTTTAACAAACAGATGCAGCACTGGATATGCTCACTTTTTTTTGCCAAGAGATTTGAGAAACAGCTACCTGGCTGTCTGATTGGAAGAGATTTGTCTTTGCAACTATTCACAAGAAAGGGGATCTAATCAAATGCAGAAATTATCAAACAATATCATTAGTATCACATGCAAGTAATATTTTGCTAAAGATCATTCAGAAGTGATTGCAACATTATATAAACAGGGAACTTCTGGAAAATCAAGCTGGTCTCAGAAGAGGATGTGGGAGCAGGGACATCATTGCTGATGTCAGATGGATATTGGCTGAAAGCAGAGAATACCAGAAAGATGTCTGTCTATGTTTTGTTGACTTTGCAAAGGCATTTGACTGTGTGGGTCACAACAAATTATGGATAACATGGTGAAGAATGGGGATACTGGAATATTCAATTGTACTCATGAGGAATCTGTACATGGACCAGGAGGCAATTGTTCAAACAGAACATGGAAACACCACCTGGCTTAAAGTCAAGAAAGATGTGTGTTAGAGTTGTATCTTTTCACCATACCTCTTCAATCTCTATGCTAAGCAAATAATCCAAGAAGCTGGACTTCATAAAGAAGAATCCAGCATCAAGATTGGAGGAATACTCATTAACAATCTGATTATGCAGATGACACAGCTTTGTGTACTGAAACTGAAGAGGATTTGAAACATTTACTGATAAAGATCAAAGAATACAACCTTCAGTATAGATTATACCTCAACATCAAGAAACAAAAATCCTTGCAAGTGGGTCAGTAGGGAACTTCATGATACATGGAGAAAAGTTTGAGGTTGTCCAAGATTTTGCTTTACATGGTTCTACAATCAATACCTCTAGAAGCAGAGTTCAAGTTAAGAGACACATTGCATTGGGAACAGCTGTTGCAAAAGACTCTTTTTAAAGTGTTGAAAAGTAAAAATGTCATATTAAAGACAAAGGCGCCATGGCATTTCCAGTTCTGATAGGTGAATGTTGAATAAGGAAGACAGGAGAGGAATTGATGCTTTTGAATCATAGTGCTGGAGACAAATATTGAATATACCATGGACTGCCCCCCAAAACCAACAGATCCACCCTAGGAGAAGACAATTGTGCTTCTTGGAAGCAAGGATGCTTAGACTTTGTTTTAACATATTCTGGACATGTCAGGAGGGACCAATCCCTGAAGAAAAAATAACTTTGGGGAGGATGGAAGGTCAATAAAAGAAAAGGAAGACCTTCAACTAGATGGACTGACAGATTGGCTGCAGAAACAGATTTAGGGACAAAAAGATTGTGTGTCTGGCAGTGTTTCCTTCTGTTGCACATAGGATCTCTATGAGTTGGGCCTACCTCTCCAGCACCTAGTAATAGCAGCAATATTTTCAGGATGTTAACAAGGGTTGCCACAAAGATCCAATACACAGGAAAACTCTTGTATACTACCACGTAGTTTGAGAAAGGAACTCACTAAGGCCTGGGAGTAAGGAGGACAGACAAGGAATCTTGTACAGCTCTAGCTGGAAGAAGGTTTCCAATGTGCTGGGAGCAAGAAACAAGTTTGGAAACTAGGCAGCAAAGCCACCCCCATAATTTGGTAAAATTAGAAAACTGATGTTAAACTGATTAGAAACTGATTAGAAAACTGATTAGAAACTGATTAGAAAATTAGAAACTGATGTTAAAAAGACTGATGTTAAAAAGTTCATATTTAATGACCCAAGCCATAGGGTCAATAACCATGTGTCTGGTGCAGTCTAACCCAAAACAATGGGGCTGCGTTTTGGTGAGTGAGTTAGCAACTTGGTGAGTACAAAGCTGAAACAAACATGGCCAAGATTAAAGAAAGGTGTATTATGTGCAGCAGGTAAGGAGAGCACAGCAGTTATTTCCAAGGTAATACCCTCCAGGAACAAAGGAAGGATGGGAATTTTATTTGGAGACTCTATACATATTCATATGTTGTTGTTAGGTGCCATAGAGTCAGTATCCAACTCATAGCGACCCTATGTACAACAGACAAAACACTATTGGTAGTGCTCCTCTGCTCTTCATAGGGCTTTCAATGGCAGATTGATTTTTGGGAGTGGGTTTCCAGGTCCTTCTACAAAACATATTCCAATAGGAAAGCACTTTAGGGACAGGCACAAACTTGAGCATGCTTACTTTAAGGACATAATGCAAGAAGGAAAGATGACAGACACATGTTTTGCATTCTTAGTTCAAGGTCATAGAGTACAAAATGTTAAAGTGGTGGACAGGAACACCTCTAGACATGGTCAGTTTTCATCATACAGTCTCAGCTGAAGAAAAGGAAAGTATACCTTTCAAGTACATTAATATAGGAGTTTGCCTCTAATGGTACCTGCCTTGCTTGGCAGCTAGTAGCACTGTAACTATTTGAGGCCACACAGTGTTGTTTTGTCAATCCTTTCCTTTTTATTTACCTAGATTTTCATTGTTGTCTACCTTATCTGCATTTCACCTGCATAAAAATGTGAGCAGTGACACAGAGGGTCTTTCACTCTATTTTCTTAAAGCACTTTCCCCCATTATATTTTGGTTTTTAGCTCCAAATTCAAGTACATCCCTCTTACAACCTAGACACCACCAAAATATAAGAATTTGGACTTAACATGGCAGCAGAAAAAATTCTGCCAGAAGTCTACACTGAGAACTGTGAAGAGTCGGAGATTCAGCTCTAGTTACAAGCTAACAGGTAAGTCAGCTATGGTTTCAAGGTGCTGGCAGAAGCGTAAGACTCCTGGGTCAGAGACAAAGGACTTTATTGTTAAGGACACAACAAATCAGGAGGATCAGCATATTTGCATCAGTTCCCCTTACACTTATGTCCCTTGAGTGCAAAGATGACACCTTTGTACTCAGTGAAAGGTATTACAGAAAAATCCCAGGTTTAGATAAATCTTTTATAATGGACAGTGTCAAAAGGAAGACAGCAAGCACACCTGCCCTGTGCTCTGGTGGGAGTCATCTCTATCTTCCCAGTCTATGCACTAGATAGACCTCCTTGCAAAGATCGCACAGATGAAAATACAATCCATGCATCTTGTTGCAAAAGGTTCAGAAACACACAAGGCCCCGTGGAGAATTATTTCCCAACATATCACTTAGCTCTGCTTCTCACGACCTTCATCACCGCCCTGCCCCATCATCACTCTGTCCCACAGTAATTCCCCACCACTCCCTAACCCCTCCAGACAACACTGTACTACAGTGCACCCTTGTCCTTTCTTCTGTGCCTCTCCAATTTGACTAGAGGCTTCCTGGAGAGTGAGATTCCAGTATTCATTTTGGTATCACCAATTCAGACCAGCGCTTGACCATCAAAGACCTTAATAAATGTTTATTGAAATAATAAATGAGTCAACATCAAAATAGTTCTTTGAAGGCAAAGGTGTTTCTTATACATTTTTCATCACAAATTGTAGCTTCAAAAGTGTTTCTTTCATATAAAACACTTTAGTGTCATAATACTATAATTAGTGATAAGCTTCCCCAGTAGGTTAAAAAGTCTAACCCTCTAGACTTATTGTTGTTGTTGTTGTTGCTGTTGTTGTTGTTGTTGCTGTTGTTGGGTTCCATTGAGTCAGATCCAACTCATAGTGACCCTATTACAACAGAACAAAGCACTACCCAACACTGTGCCATGCACACAATCTTTTTATGTTTAAGGCCAATGTAGTAGCCACTATGTTTCTTCTCATTTTGAGTCATGCCACATCAACAAAAGGAAGTCCCAAGGGGCTTTACTCCATTTCCATCATTAAGCTTGACTCTACTTTATGGAAGCAGCTCCTCCCTGATCATCTTTTGAATGTCTTACAGCCTGGGGGGCTCACTTTCTGGCAATATATTTGATAGTACTTCTCTGCCATTCATAGGGTTTTCGATGTCTGCCAGGTCCTTCTCCCTAGTCTGTCTTAGTCTGGAAGCTCAGTGGAAACCTGTCTACCATGAGTGGCCCTGCTGGTATCTGAAATGCCCATGGCATAGCTTTCGGTAACACAGCAGCACACAAACTCCCACACCACAACAAGCTGAGTGACACATGGGGGATCCTCTAGACTAGGAGTCTCAAACTGAAAAAATGAAATAGGCCCCTTAAATCATAACTGCATTTTAAAGCAACATCCATTTTACAATCAAAATATTTTAAATACTGCAGTTTATTCACTATTTTTAATGAAGTATCTTTCCTATATTTTTATAGTTTTTAACATAAATCATTTTTAAGGATGATCCAGGTTCTTTTTTTTCTTTGATCACATTCCTCACAGAAAATTCATAGGAAGAAGAGTGCCAATGTCACAGAAGAGTGCCTCTGCTTCCCAAGTTGTTGGGAAGCAGAGACAGGAGGATCATGTATTTGAGGCCAGAGGCAGCCTTTGCAGCTGGGCAAGACCCTGACTCAAAATAAAAAAATAAAAACAGAGTGGAGGTGTGGCTCAGTTATAGAGTACTTACCTAGCATATGTGAGGCCCTGGGTTCAACCTCCTAATACAGCATAAAATAGAAAAGAAAGAAAAAGGAAAAATAAGAAAAGAAAGAAAAGAAAATTCATGGGAATAGTCTTCATCTTTGCAACAAAATATACTCACATCAATTTATCTTTTTATTGGAAATTTTTAATGTACAACTTAATATGTTTCTTCTGACATGCATTTCATTATGACATTTCCATATATGCGTTTCATTGTACATTGCACAGATAACTTCCCACTTACTCCCTTGTGCACCTCCTCCCCCTTCTTCCATCCCCTCACTAAAGGCCTCTCTTCTACATTGCATATCTTTTTGTGGGACTATTTTTTTTATATACCCTTGCATCCCAATTATGATTTAGGTCCAACATTTTTTCTATAGTGATCTATCCTTTTACATTGTCAGTAGTATCACATGAATAATCTAGCCCATTTGTATTATTACCATTCTTTGGTATTATTGGTATTATTATACTTATTTCTGGAACTATTAAAGTTGGGCTGTTTACTTTGAGGTCACCCTCTCTCTCATTCGTCACTCCTCCTTCACTCTCCTCACCTTTCTGTCTTCTCCCATCATCTTTTCCTTTTGCTAGATCCTTCCCTCCTTCTTGCCACTCCCTAAATTGTCCCTTCTCTGCCAAGTTGGATTTAGCTTCTTATTATGTTCCAATTTCTGTATAGGATTTTTTTTCCTTCTTTTAAATTTGATTCAGCTCCCTTCTTTTAAATTTGATTCAGTATTTCTCTTTTGGGGCTTGTGTTCATTCACTTAAAATAATTTTCTTCAGTTCCACCCATTTTCCTGCAAATGACACGATTTCATTTTTTTTTTTTGATTGCTGAGTAGTAGCTTCCCCAGTGTATATGTACCATGGTTTTTTCATCCATTCTTCTGTTGATGGGCACTTTGGTTGATTCCATAACCTTGCTATTGTGAAAAGTGCTGCGTTGAACATGGAGATACAGGTGTCTCCGTGGTATGATGACTCATCTCCTTTTGGTTATATTCCCAATAGTGTTATAGCTGGGTCAGATGGTAGATCTATTTTCAATTTTCTAAGGTACCTCCATATTGATTTCCACAGTGGTTGGACCAATTTACAGCTCCACTAGCAGTGTAAGAGTTCCCTTTTCTCCACAGCCTCACCAGCATTTGTTGTTATTTGTTTTATAAATCATGGCCATTCTTACTGTAGTAAGGTGGAATCGCAGCATTGTTTTGATTTGCATTTCTATAATGCCTATGGATATTAAGCAGTTTTTATGGATATTGAGCATGTTTCATGGCTTTATGAGCCTCTTCATTTGAGAACTGTCTGTTTAGTTCCTTTGCCCATTTGTGTATTGGATTATTTGTTTTCTTGGGTATTTTTTGCTTGAGTTCTTTATAAATTCTGGAAATTAGTCCTCTGTCTGATATATAGGATGTGAAGATTTTTTTCCCATTCTGTGGGGATTTTCTTGACTCTATTGTTTCTTCTGCTTTTTAATTTCATGTAATCCCATTTATCTATTCATGTTGCAATTTCTTGAGCAATTGGAGTCCTATTAAGGAAATACTTTCCTATGCCTATATATTGGAGCATATTGCGTATCCTTTCTTCTATTAATTTTAAAGTTTCTGGTTTTATGTTGAGATCTTTTATCCATTTTGAGTTAACTCTTATGCATCTTGAGAGATGTGGGTCAGTTTTCATTTTCTGTAAATGGATATCCATGTTTCCCAGCACCATTTATTTTACTTATTTATTTTTATATTTATTTATTTGTTTATTTCTTTTGTGGTACTGGGCGTTGAACCCAGGGCCTCACACTTGCATGCTTTGCAAGTGCTGGACCACTGAGCTTCACCCCCAGCCCATTTTTTACCTTTTGAGACAGGGTCTCACTAAGTTATTCAGACTGCCTCTGGTCTTGAACTTGCGATCCTCCTGCCTCTGCCTCCCTAACCACTGGGATTACAGGCATGCTCCACCACACCTGGCTTCCAGCACCATTTATTGAAAAGGCTGTCCTTTTTCCAATTTACTTGCCTTGCTCTTTTGTTGAAAATCAGGTGGCTATTTGTGTATTGAGGTATTTCTGGGTCTTCTATTCTGTTACTCTGATCCTCAGGCCTATTTTTGTGCAAGTATCAAGCTGCTTTTTCTACCACTGCCCTGTCATATAGATTAAAGTCAGGGATTGTGATTCCACCTGCACTAGTTTTGCAGATTAAGAGTGTTTGGCTATACATAGTCTTTTGTGTTTCCATATGAATTTTTGGATCATTTTTTTCCTGTTTCTGTAAAGTATGTCATTGGAATTTTAATGGGGATTGTATTAAATCTATAGATTGTTTTTGGCAGGATAGCCATTTTTATTATATTGATTCTCCCAATCCAGGAGCAGGGAAGGTCCTTCCATTTTTTAGTATCCTCTGCAATTTCTTTCTTTAATGTTTTGAAATTTTCCTTGTAGAGGTCTGTAGGGTCTTTGGTTAGATTGATTTCAACCTATTTAATTTTCTGGTGGGCTATTGTGAAAGGTATTATATCTGTAATTTCCTTTTCTTCCTGCTTATAGTTGGTATAAAGGAAAGCTGTTGATTTTTGTGTGTTAATTTTATATCCTGCCACTTTGCTAACAGAGTTGATTAGATCTAAAAGTTTTCTGGATAAGATTCTGGGGTTCTTTAGGTAAAATATCATGTCATCTGCAAATAAGGATAGTTTGACCTCTTCATTGACAATTTGTATCCCTTTGATTTCTTTTTCTAGTCTGATTGCCCTAGCGAGGACTTCAATCACAATGTTAAAAAGCCAAGAGAATCAGAGACTGCAGGAAGCTCATGTCCTCTGCTAGGGTCAACTGCTCTTCAATGTAGCCTATGGAAGTCAAGCAAAGAGGTGAGCCCAGTGCTATTGGATCTCCTGACACTGCAAGAAGTGTTTTTCATCTAGATTTTTATGTAAAAGCTTCTGATTTTTATTTGTTGAATATTTATTCAGGGAAAGGGCCAATATGTTGTATAGGTCTTTCAGACCAGTCCTGTACCTGGTCTTACAGTGTGCTACCTCTGAAACCATCTGGAACACAGAAGAAGACAGGGTACCTACTGGGGGTTAAAGAAGAAACTGGGAACATTAAGTAAAGGGATGACACATTGACACTGCCTGCAAACTGGGTGTGGTGGCTGTCATCCCAGCGACTCAGGAGGCAGAGGCAGGAGAACACAGGTTTGGAGTCAGAGGCACCCTGTATAATTTAGTGAGATACTGTCTCAGGATAAAAAAAAATGAAAAATGGGCTAGGGATGTAGCTCAGCAGTAGAGCACTTGCAAAATATATCCAAGGCCATGGGTTCAACCAGCAAGTATTACAAAAAAAGTGAAGAAGAAGAAGAAGAAGGAGGAGGAGGAGGAGGAGGAGGAGGAGAAGGAGAAGAAGAAGAAGAAGAAGAAGAAGAAGAAGAAGAAGAAGAAGAAGAGGAGGAGAAGAAGAGAAGGAAAAGAAAGAAAAAAGACATTGCATGCAAATAGTAGAGCAAAGCACTTTATGATGCATAGGATATATGAAGACCATTCAAAAATTGGGCTTGGATCCTGCCCTAAAAAACTTCCAGTCTATGAGCAACATATCCAACAAAAGTCAAAGGTACATCTAAGTTTTACTGACTTCTTTGCAGACCTGGAGTTTGAATACCTTTCCTAGAGGTGCCCTCTATGTAAGACTCTAAATCCCCCAGAGAAAGTTGTAAGCCAGGTATGTAGCTTATTCTCTTCATATGAAGATCAAGTACAAAGTAGTCAGCTGGGTGCAAGAACAATGGCGGTCTTCACACATGCATAGGCTCCATGGTCAAAATGTTCCCGGGAGGAAGAAACTCTGGCACTGCAGGAAAGGTTCCTAAAGAGAAGCAAGAGCTCAGCCAGTTAGAGGAGGCTGGCCCTGCTGGCTTCAGGCTTCACTGTGCCCCTCATGTTGGATCCGGAACAGCTCTCCAGCTCCAGCCACTGAATTCAGGCAGAAATCCTCCACATGCCTTTGTGTACCCTAGTGGCTCAGAAATGAATCTTTGAAATCAAACAGACATGGCTCAAAGTCTAGCTCTTTTCTACAAGCTGGGTGGCATTGGCCAAGTGACTTCATCCTTTAACCTTTGCTGTGCTCATCTGTAAAATGGAAATGATAATACTAATATGTATCACTTGTACATTGTCAGGGTACAAGAGGTGACTAAAGCTCCTGGTGGAGAACCCAAGGCAGGAAAGGAATGGAGATGTGGGGACAGGATGAAGACTGCAGAGAGGTGACATTCTGCAGTCTGGAGAAGAGGGGCAGCAGGAGGACTAAGGGGAGGCTGAAGGCAGACCAGACAGTGTGCCACCTGATGTGCAGCTCAGTGCACCTGGGCCCAGCCCAGTGTGGGAGATAAAACACAGTAAAAGCTGCAAAAAGGCATCAGTGGAATCACTGCCCACAGCAGAGCCTGGCACCATTCCCTAGACCCGGGCTATAAAGAGAAAACTTGACTAGAATTTCATTGCTACTAGTTAATACACTTGGTGTGAAATTGGCAAAATTCTCCCAGGAACATCTATAAAAAGTGCAGCCAGGAATTACTAAAATGAGTTTCTAAAACCTAGATTCTGATTGCTGTTGTTAGGTGACGTCGAGTCAGTATCCGACTCATAGCGACCCTCTGTACAACAGGGGAAACACTATTGCCAGTGATTCTCTGCTGTTCATAGGGTTTTCAATGGCAGATTGACTTTTGGGAGGGGGTTGCCAGGTCCTTCTCCCAAGCCTACAGCACCTGGTGTTCCCAGGTGGTCTCCCATCCAAGTACTAACCAGGCCCGACCCTGCTTAGCTTCCGAGATCTGATGGGATCGGATGCCACAGGGCTATGGTTGCAAGCTAAATTCTGATATGGATCCTTAATTTCTTAGATTGCAACTAAACATCAACAAAACAAAAATCCTTACAACTGAGGCAGTATGCATTTTTACAATAAATGGAGAAAAGATTGAGGTTGTCCATGATTTTGCTTTACTTGGTTCTACAATCAACACCCATGCAAGCAGCAGTCAAGAAATCAAAAGACTCATTTCTTTGGGAAAAGCTGTGGCAAAAGATCTCTTTAAAGTTTTGAAAAAGCGAAGATGTCACATTGAAGATGAAGGTACATTTGACTCATGCCATGGTATTTTCAGTCACATCATATGGTTGTGAAAGCTGAACATTTGAACAAGGGAGGCAGGAGAAGAACTGATGCTTTGAATTATGGTGCTGGAGATGATCATGGAATATACCATGGACAGCCAAAAGAACCAACAGATCTGTCCTAGAATTGCAACCAGAGTGCTCCTTGGAAGCAAGGATAGCTAGACTGCGTCTTACGTATCTTGCATATCTTGCACATGTAGTCAGGAGGGATCAATCCCTGGAGAAGGACATCATGTTTGGGAAAGTGGTAGGTCAATGAAAAAAAGGAAAACCCTCTACCAGATGGATTGACACAGTGTCTGCAATGATGGGCTTAAATATAAATAAGATCCTGTGCTTGGCACAAAACCTGGGAGTGTTTAGTTCTGTTGAACATAGGCTCACTATGAGTTGGACTTGACTCAATGGCACCTAACAACAGCAGACCATTAGCCTTTAGACTACTTGTTGTTGTTGTTGTTAGGTGCCGTAGAGTCGGTCTCTGACTCATAGTGACCCTCATAGGGTTTTCAATGGCTGACTCGGGATTGCCTTGGGAGTGGATTGCCAGGCCCTTCCCCCATTTTTGTGGTGCTGGGATTGAACTCAGGACTTCAGAGACTGCAACACAGTGCTCTACCAACTGAGCTAAATCCCAGCCCATTTAGACTACTTAAGGCTGGTTATTTCCTGTGAGCCTTTGGAAAACAAACACTTGGATAAAATTAGAGTCTTAGATTGGTACACTGGCTTAGCAATTTATTTCTTTGACTAACTAGGATAATTGATAATTCTTTGCCTCATGTTTGCCATGTGGAAAATGGGAATTAATTACATTTGTATCCCCCTTCTCTATGAGAATGATGTGGTTAAGGAAATACATGAGGAATTTAGTATTTGAAACAAAATATTTAGTACAAATTCGAGATTGCATGTATTAATAGTCCATGATTGATTTTGTACAGCATGCATGAAAGGAAAACTTATTTTTGCTAAAAGATTATTGCCTGCATTGCTCTCAAAAAGAAACTAATAACACACTATCATTTTGATATGTCCAAGAAGATTAGAATAGAGAATTAAAGTGAATTTTTTCTAAAACTCCTTACTCCTATGGATATTGGACATTCAAGCAACAAAAATCCCATTACATTAATGGTAATGATCGGAAGTGAACAATATCACTTAGATTTTCAAAAGCTACTAATAGACTGTTCATTTTTTAAAGACTCTTAAAACCACATTTTATTGCACACCTATGGTAACATCATTTCTTGGTTCAAAAGACTAAAAGCAACAGCATAAAGTCTACTTGCAAATGATGCTAAATAATTAATTTATTTCTTGAGAATCCAAAATACAACATGAAATTTCTTATGTTTCTAATAATTTCTAATAAATTCTAATTTCTAATAAATTAATATATATAATTATTCATATATATATATATATATATATATATATATATATCCTTCAGGAAAAGATCATGAAAACTAAAATACAGAAATCTTCAAGTAAACCTTTTTAAATGTTTCTTGCCTTTAGGAGCGAAATAGAAAGAATCAGAATCTGACTCCTGATAGTGATAGCAAGAAGAAAAACCTTTGTAATATCTATAAAGTCTGAATGTATTATAATGTATCTATAAACTTTCTATTTTGAACATATGAAGTGTTTGCATCATTTTTAAATCATTATACAATATCCCATTCATTATTTTAGCAAATATCTGTTTTTTAGACATGGACTTTGGGGACTTAATATTTTTAACTTACAGCATTTTAATATTCTCTCCCTCTAAAATTAAGTCAGCTATGTGTCACTGTAGTAAAATACCTGAGATAATCAACTTAGAAAGAAGAAAGGTTTATTTGACTGAGTTTTGGAGCTATCAGTCCATGATCAATTGACCTCATTGCTTTGGCATCTGTGGTGAGCCAGCACCTTATGGCAGGAACACATTGCAAAGGAAGCTGCTCAACTAAAAAACAAAGGGTAAGGGTTCCAATGTCTCCTTCAAGGGCACACCCTATATGACCAGAAGGACACTAACCACACCCTACCTCTTGATGTTTCCACCATCTCCCAACAGCACCACAGGCTGAGGACTGAGCCTTAACACATGGGCCATTGGGGGAAATTTGTCCAAAATGTAGCATGGATATAAGAAATTTTATGTTGCATTTTGGCTTCTCGAGAAATAAGGAGAAATTTCCAGTGATTTCCTCTCTCTCTGAAAAGACAAAAAAAAAAAGTTGAATCTGAAGTTTGAAACATGAACACAAAAGAAATTAGAAAGTCTGGGTTGTTCTGAGGCGCATGTTGATAGGATCACTGTGGCTCAGAAACTCCAATGTATCCTAGGCATTCTGAATTAAAAGAAATTGTTTTGATTTTTCTGCTCAAACCACAGTTCAAACAGTCACTCACCTATTTTTTAAAAGGATTCTTGAATTGGATCAAAATAAAAACTCATTAGGGTACTGTTTATAACAGACACATAGGACAAAGAAATCCTAAAGAAAAGCCAACAACATACAAATGTTAGTGAAAGAATATTAACAGCAGAGCAGATTAAAATGTAGGCTGAGGCATATTAAATTACAAAAAAGGACACATAATGATATTAACATGGGAGATGGACATGGCAACCCACTCCTCAAGCAATCCCAAAATAATCAACCATTGAAAACCCTATGAGTGTCGCTATGATCTGAACCAAACTGGAAGGCACCTAACAACCACAACAATAATATTAACATTTCAAAGTGAAGACTTACACTTTTGAACATGTGTGTATCCAGTAACAACAGTTTCATACATAAAAATTTCAGAAAATATAAAGTTGAATATTTTTTCATGTCTGTTCCTAATTTTTATTTAATGTTTTTTATTAGAAATTTTTAATGTACATCATAATGTGATTCATTTTGACATGCTTTTCATTGTGACAATTTTCATATATTCAATTTGATAAATGTTATTCATATAGGTTACCCCTCACCCTCCCCTATGCTTCCCCCTCCCCCCTTCCCATCTAAGTTTGAATATTTAGGCAACAATTGCATCAAACTTTCTCTTTGAGCCATATCAATCAAGTGGAAAAACAATAAGCACCAAAGAAGCAATAATATATTTAATCAGGCTTATCTGATTAATAAAATTGAAATTTAAACTCAGAAAACTGAGAATATATACATACACTTCCTGGAGCACTCAAGAAGTTGGTCATATATAGGACAACAAAGGACATTTTGGTAAATCTAGAAAGTAAGAACCAACAAATATTATTTTCTGTTCACCATGAACTAAAAGTACCATTTAATGACAAAAGTAAAAAATGAAAATACTGAGCAGGGCGTGGTGCAACATTCCTGTAATCTCAGAGACATGGGAGGTAGAGGCAGAAGAATTGTGAGTTGGAGGCCAGAGGCAGTCTGCATAACTTAATGAGATTCTCTTTCATTAAGGGTATACAGTTCAGTGGTAGAACTGTATGCAAAGTATTCATGGGGACCTAGGTTTAACCTCCAAATATTAAAAAACAGAAAGGAAGGAAGGAAGAAAGGGAGAAAGAAAAAGAAAGAAAGATAAAGAAAGAAAAAAGAAAACGAATGAATTAAGACATCATTCCTCTAGAAGTGGGTGAAAAATTCCTTCTTTTAGGAACACACTCCAAAAACAATCTTGAAACAATCAGCCATTGAAAACTCTATGAGGGTCACTATGAGTCAAGCACAACTTGACAACACCAAACAGCAAAAACAATCTGAGTAAAACTTAACATCCCTGAGAGACTCCAAAAATGTCTTCAGCAAAGAAAAAACTGTTGTCTTACCTATCAAGACTCAGCCTCATAGCTATGTCAATTCTCCCTAGTTATGAATGTAATAAATCTTAAAACATGCAAATAGATGGGGGTAGATTGCAAGTATATATAGGTTGACTCTAACTTTTATAGTGAAAAAATCCATACACAAATACTTATAAAAGCTCTAAAATTATTGAAAGGAAAGCTAAAACTACCATCTATTAACCCATACTATAATGCTTCAGTAATTAAACTATGTGGCATAAAATAGAGACTGGCTCATGGTACAGAATATGTTGGTGTTGTTAGGTGCCATCGAGTCAGTATCCAACTCATAGCCACCCTGCGTACAACAGGCGAAACACTATTGTCTGTGCTTCTCTGCTGTTCATAGGGTTTTCAATGGTGGATTGATTTTTAGGAGTGGGTTGCCGCGTCCGTCTCTTGGGTATAGAATATAGAGACTAGAAATATTCATAAACCTAAATTCACGTAGGGCTGGGATTTAGCTCAGTTTGTAGAGCACCCCTCTACAGTGTCTGAGGTCCTGAGTTTGATTCCCAGCACCACAAAAATGGGGGAGACATGGCAATCCACTCCCAAGGCAATCCCAAAACAATTAGCCATTGAAAACCCTATAACAGTAATTATGAGTCAGACAAGACTAGAACACACCTAACAACAATAACAATAAATTCACATAGGCATTTAATATGTTATAAAAGATGACATTTCAAAATGGTGTGGGAATTATGGCCCAACTTACAAATGATATTGAAACAACTATATAGCCACCTAAAAATTAATCTAATAAGGTACAATTACAACCAAAACTCCTCACTAAGAAAATTTCAAATAGATTAATGATTTCTATATAAAAAAGTTAAATCATTGAAATACAAGGAAAAAACTGAATTCCTTTATAAATATAGAATGGGTTATGGTTCAAAGTCTATAAATTATCAGTTATATATTTAAGTATATTAAAAAATTCTACACTGCAAAAAAGAAAACATGTAAATAAAGTCAAAATAAATGACAAACTGAGAAAAATTGTTTGCAACTCATAGACAAAGGACTGATCTAAGACATAGAGTGTTTGTAATGGGTACCAGGATTGCAATAGAAAAACAGGCAGGAGAGATGAACAATTAACAGAAAGGAATTATAAATGTTCCTAAAATGTATTAAAATAATGCTAAGGCTGATCATAAGAGTAATGAGGTTTAAAGTATTTTTACCTATCAGTTTGGTAAATGTCTAAAAGTTTGATAATGTATCATTTTGTGATTGTGAACACTCTCATCCACTTCTTTGGGGAGTTTCAATTGGCTCTATCTTTTAGAGAGTAATTTGGCAATATGTTTCAAAATTACAAATACATAGACTCTTTAAGCCAGGAATTGAACTTCTGAAAATTGATCATATAGATATATTTTCATATGTATGAAATGACCTCTAACATCAGTTCTTGTAAGGGCAAAACTGGTAATAACTCAAGTGTCTACCAGTTGGATGTGCCTTCACAGAGATACAATGCAAATAGTAAATGGCAATAAGGAGGCACTACTAATGAAAACTCTCCAAGGTATAGTGTTAAAGGACAAAAAGCAAGACAAGAACTTTGTGTACTGTTTTAAGGCTTTTATATAAAAAGCAGGGAAGCTTAAGAATCTGTGTTTAACTTGGTGGCACACACCTGTAATCTCAGCAACTTGGGAAGCAGAGGCAGGAGGATTGCAGGTTCAAGGCCAGAGGCAGCCTGTGTAATTTATTGAAACTCTGTCTCAAGATAGAAAATAAAAAGGGGACAAGGGGTACAACACAGTGGTAGATCACTTGCAAAATATACTCAAGGCCCTGGGTTCAGCCTCCAAGTAATACAAAAAAAGAAAAAAGAACCTATGTTTAAATTTTAATCTAAAATAAATGCAGGGAACATAAGAACATAATAGAGAATGACATAATGGAGAAGAATAAACATGAGCAATGGGCAATGATATACATGTATGGAAAGTCATAATAAAACTCCTTAATTTGTACACTAATAAAATAGAAAAATACAAAATGAAAAAATCTTCAAAAACAAAATTTTACCCAGATGAGTCCTGTTAGTATATATGAAAAGCAATGAAAATTATGTGCTTAGCAACACATTCCTTTTAGAAGAAAAACACTTAAGAATTAAGAACAAAGAAAGTTGGGGAAATATATATATATATATATATATATATATATATATATATGTAGCTTTTCTTTGTGTATGCATATATGTAGTCTTGTGTTTATACACATAAGGCAATTACTAACAAAAGAGAGCATGGATAGCAGAAAAAAATAGGCAGTAAGTAGGCAGAAAAATATTAGGATGTCATTATAGGTGTAGAGAATCACTTCATAAATATGGAGAGTTCAACTCATCAGAATAATATAATTGTTCTAAACTTGTATCCTAATGAATTATCCTCCAAATATATAGGAGAGACTTGAACAAATTTACCAATATTATGGGTGATCTCAACATAAAACCTCAGTTACCAGTAGGTAAAATAGTAAAAATATAAATAATTTAGATGACATCATGAATAAGCCTCAGTTTCATAGCTCAGCAAACAATTGAGCATACACTGTCTTCCTAATAAAAAATGGAATATTTTTAAATTAATGAATGAAAGATCTACAATTCCACCAAACAGATTTCAGTAATTTTAAGGAAATTTCTTTAGAATATATTTACCATTGTTGTTGTTGTTATTAGGTGCTGTCGAGTCGGTATCCGACTCATAGCGACCCTCATAGGGTTTTCAATGGCCGACAGTTTTGGGATTGACTTGGGAGTGGATTGCCAGGCCCTTCTCCCATTTTTGTGGTGCTGGGAATTGAACTCAGGACCTCAGAGACTGCAGCGCAGCACTCTACCAACTGAGCTAAATCCCAGCCCATATTTACTATGTATGATGCAATTACATTGTAAATTAAAAGCAAAAAGAAATAAAATTTCCATATTTGTGAAAGATAGAAACAATTTTAAACATCATGTTGTTGCTGTTAGGTGCTGTCAATTCAGGTCTGTACAACAGAATGAAACACTCCCCAATTCTATGCCAGGCACACAATCCTATTTATGTTTAATCCTATTGTTCCAAACATATCACAGGGCACAGAGAGTTTAAAATGGAAAATACTTAGAATTGAATGAGCTTGTCTTTCAAAATTTTTTTAAATTGTTGCATCATTTTTTCCTTTTGTTTTGTTTTCTTTTGGAAGGTTTGTCTTTTAAATTTGAATGCAATGATAATTTTTTTCAGGTAAATAAGAATAGCAGAATTTCTACTTAAAACCTATCAAAAATATAATTCATCTTATGATCTTAATATTATAACAGAAATGATGGACCAATGATCCATGCAGCTTGGGAAATCATGAACATCTAAATAAGTTCATTTTAATAACTTTCAAATTTATTTTAGAGAATAGAATAGTGAAAGTTAAGTTTAAAGACTCAGTATTGCATGGAGACTTTATAGATCAAGTCTAACTCTATTTTACAGATAAGAAAAATAAGAGCTGACAGGAGGTGTCTTATTCAATCTTCCACAGAAATTTGATGTCAAAGCTCAAGTTATAACCAAGATCTCCTAATAACTGCATGCCATAGACTCAGACAGACACGGGTTCAGGCCTTGACTATGTAACTGACCTAACAGAGCCTCGGTTTTTATATCCGAAAAAATGAAGGAGAGGGAGGGTTAATCAGATTTATCTCTTAATTTGAAGAATTTGTAAAATTATGTGAAGTGTTATTGTGAGTAAAGAATTGTGAGTAAAGAATTGTTTAACCAGATTATAACCTTTCCATGAAACAATACAACCTCTAAGATACTTGCTTCTGTGCCAGGCATAGCATAGTGTCAAGGAGTGTTTCCTCTGTTGTACATAGGGTCTCTATGAGTCAGACTGAAATCGCAGCACCTAGCAACAACAACAACAACAAATCAGTAAAACTGTAGTCAGTTTGTTCACATTTACTTAGCAATCTTAGGAGACAATAAAGCAAGAGAGCTCCCTCTAGGAACTTAGAAACTCTTTCATGTTTATTAAGGAACTAAAAAGACTCAGTCTAGTTAAAAAAAATTAAATATTTAAAAAAAGAGAAACTTGCTTCTATTATTTAAACATAAAATGATGGATTCATCTGTTTTTGAACAGATTCTTATATTAGTTACATTTTTATGTAAATGCTTCTTCACAGATGTGCTAGAGATTTTGCAGTATCTATTGGTAGATGAGAATGAAACACTACACAAATATTCTGGGACAGTGCTTTATGAGCATTAGTGATACTTATCTCTGATTTCCATTTGGCATTAAGAATTTCTTTTTTTTCTCTACTGTCCCCATTTCTAATATTTTGCACGAATCCAACCATTATGGATGAGGTCACCCAAGAGCTCAGAGAACACGTGACAAGTAATTGTTTTAAAGAGGGACAGCTTAGCGGGCAGCCTAAGTGGGCAGTTTCTCAGTTTATTCTCCAAACCCAAGGGATTTAGTTAGGAGACCTCCTCCAGAGAAGAGCCAGCCTGTAAGGCTCCCTCAGGGTTGAAGGTGAAGGATTATTTCTGTCTTATTCTGGAAACAGAAACCCCGGATAGACAGGCAAGATCTCACAGAGTTCTCAGGACAACCCAACAAAATTACCTCTGCCACCAATGTACTACCTCTGGACTTTTTGATTTGCACACAGACTGACCTTAACTTCTTAAAAATGCAGAGGCTTTGTGTTAACCCTGACCAACCAACTCCATACTCCAGGTGGAAACATCAGGTTTTAAAAGGTTGGTTTAGACTCTGATAGAGATTGGAACTAAGCCCTGGGTTTCCTTCTTTCTAAATCATACCTCTGATGATGTTAATTCCTTGCTTAAAATCTTCAACAGCTCCGTACTGCTTCTGAAATTAGATGCTAGTTGTTCAGGTTCCATTCACTTTCCACAATATCATCTAAAAATCTGTTTCCCTCTCCCATAACCTCTAGTCCTGCGGAATAAGCCCATGGCTACAAACTGTGCATGCTCTAATCTTCCCAGACACCTGTCTGTGGATGAGCTGTGTGAGCATCAAGTGCAGAACTTGTTAAAATGGCAGGCTCCTGCTGCCACCGCCACCTTTCCCCAATTCACTAGCCAGAGGAATCTGCCTTTTGAAATGTTTTTTCAATATTGGGGATTGAACCCAGTGCCGTGTGCACACTAGGTAAGTGCTCTACCACTGACCAGCACCCCCAGGACCCTTTTATTTATTTGTTTATTTTATTTTGAGACAGGGGCTGGGATTTAACTCAGTTGGTAGAGCACTGCCCTACAGTCTCTGAGGTCCTGGATTTGATTCCCAGCGCCACAAAAATGGGAGAAGGACATGGCGATCCACTCCTGATCCTGAAAGAATCAGGCATTGAAAACCCTATGAGGGTCACTATGAGTCAGACACGACTCGACGGCACCTAACAACAACAACAGCATTTTGAGACAGGGTCTTGCTAAACTGCATAGATTGCCTCAGGCCTCCCAATCCTGCATCCGTTTCCCAAATTGCTGGGATTTCAGGCTTATACCATGGCACCCAGGAGAATCTGCCTTCTTAACAAGCAATTATGGGGAGCCTGGAGAGGTTCTATTTTACCCCCTTATGCTCACCTTGGTCTTGCTGCTTCATCCCCTGGTGGTCCCTGCCCCACATCTGGCCCTTCAGGCTCAGCTCAGATTCATCACTTCCCCTGACTGTACGAGAACCCTCATTCTCAGTAAGCTTCTTTTATACATGGCCTCTGAAGTTAACATCTTTTTGTCTTTATTTAGTGTCTTTGTGAGCTCTCTGTTAATGGATGCCTGAGGACAGAATCTGTGGTTTGTTTGTTTGTTTTCTCATTTTTATATTCTCCATGGTGCTTCAGGAAGTCTATTCTTTGAGATAAGAAATCAATAAATATCTCTTGAATTGAAATCAATACAAAAACAGGAGGAGCCTGGGCTGGAGAGAGCTTGATGGGGCCACAATGGGTGGTGGAGAAGAGGTAGCAGAGCCATAAGAGGTGTGGGGAATGAGGCAGTCCCAGCTTCCCTCACACATTGGATTGGTCTTCTAGGAAACCTGAAAATATACCCTGGATACGAGAGGAGAGAAAATAGTCTTATATTTAAGGTCCGCAGAAAAAGAAAGTAACAGAACAAATCTCCACAGTGTTTTTCTCTGGAGCTATGAATGCCTTCATTTTCCTAACTTTTTAATGACTTTCACACATTTTTTCTAAGCTGTCTTTAATTCATAACATTTAATTTTTGCAATCATACAAAAAATGTTTTAAAAAAATTAATCATGGGAACCAGGCATGGTGGTGCATGACTGCAATCCCGGAGACTCTGGAGGCAGAGGCAGGAGGATCACAAACTCAAGGCCAGCGGCAGTCTGCATAACTTATCAAGACTTTGGCCTTGAAATTTTTAAAAATTTAAAAATGGGCTGAAGATGCACCCCAGTGTTAGAGCAACTTGTAAAGTATGCACAAGGCCCTAGGTTTAACCCCTATGTACTGAAAAAAAAAAAAAGATCATTGGATATATTTCCATTTTTGCCAGAAGTTGGTCTTTTCATTAAGAAAGAATTATTTATGTCAGCATATGCCAGTTCATCTGATAATTCAGTCAGCAAACACGTACTAAACAACCAGCTCCCAGGAAATTTAGAGAGCCTGAGATACCAACAAGGAAAACACACTGTCTCTGTTTTCATGGAATGAGCCCCAGAGCAGAGCAGTTCAGTGTCATGTTACAGGTGCAGAGACAACAATGCACAGGCCAATAGGAAGCATTTGGCTATGCCATGTGATGCTGACCACACTGATGGAGGCTTCTTGGATGCAGAAAAATCTTAGTGGTGGGAAGGACAAAGAGAAGGTAGTTGGAGGGGAAGGAAATTATTTTTCTCTACCCATCCTAGGCTCATGGAAGGGGACCCTATAACAAAACACAGATTCAAGAGAAAAGCATACAAATTATCTTATACTTGTTTTACATGACACAGGAAACTTCATAAGGAAATGAAAGCCCACCAAAATGTGCAATCCTGTGTATCTGGTGAACAGGTTTGGTGAAGAGTGGACAATCGAGGAGAAACACAATGGGGTAAAGAGCATGAGCTAATGTTATCACACTGGGGGGAACATGGCAAGGCCTCTTTGTTCAGATGCTTCCCTGTGTCCCTTTGTCTTCAGAAGTAAGAATGTTCCTTTCCTCTTGGAGAAAAGAGAGTAGTTCCCTCAAGAGGGTTTGTGACCAGCTTCAGAGACGAAGTTCAGAACACCTTTCCCTTTTTATAGTTTTCTCAAATTCCCTCAGCTTGGAATATTTGGTGGTCATATGTCCTGAACCCATCACAGCCTTCAAAGTAAAGGGGTAGGAGATCTTGGTAAAGGAAAGAGCATTATAGCTCTGGAAATGCATCCATAACATAGGACTTTAGAGTAGAAGTGGGGATGAAGAGGCAGAAGCAAGTAGATGTCAGTCATAGGATGGACTACTCACAGTAGTCTTGTACTCAAAACAACATAGGCTATTTACACCACAATGCTCCTGCCTAAAGCTTTGCTCATGCCATGGATGACTGAGAGGGAAACTCTAAGTTGGTCCTGAACATTATTTATCATCAAATCACCCGTGAGATCTCAAAAACCTACAGATCCCTCCTTCCTTTCCTCAAATAGTTTTAAAAGGCTTCTTAGGTAATGCTGATCAGTTTGGTTTGGAACTACTATTTTAGGTTCTCTGTTATTTTCAACCTTTTCCATCATAATTTCCTGGAGAGGCACTTAACAGTACACTCAGGCAGGCTCCATCACCAAGGGTTTCACTTCATTAATCTTAGATGGGTCCCAGATATCTGCATTTTTAAAAATCCCCTGGCAACATTAGTATGCAGTCATGGCTAAGGACTTGCTATGGTTTGGATAGGTTTTGAGTTTGGTCTCCAGTGGGCCATGTGGCCAGCTGTAAGGACTGAAGTCAAGTGGGTCATCCTCAGGTTGGCTAGGGTGCTGACTGGGAAAGGAGTGCTGATCTCCTGGAGTGAGCTTTTACTAGAACAATTCTCAAAGAGTTTCACCTCCAAATTGTGAGCTAAATAATCCTCTTTTTAATTTAAAGTAGTCTTCCACTGGTATTTTTTTATGTTGTTGTTTAGGTGCCATAGAGCTGGATCTGATTCAGAACGACCCTATGTTGAAAAGAATGAAATATCACCCAATTCTGTGTCAGGCACATGATCTTTTTTATGTTTAAGCCCATTGTTGCAGCTACTGTGTCAATCCATCTAGTTGAGGGTATTCCTTTTGTTGTTGTTGTTGACCTGCCACTGTCCTAAAGATGATGTCCTTCTGAGGGTTTAGTCCCACCTGATAACATATCCAAAATACTTAAGATGCAGTCAAGCCATCCTTACTTCCAAGGAACACTCTGGTTATACTCCTAGAATGAATTTATTCGTTCTTTTGCTAGTCCATGGTATATTCAAGATTCGTTCCCAGCACCATAATTCAAAAGCATCAGTTCTTCTGTCTCCCTAGTCCACTGTCCTGCTTTCACAAGCATATGACGTGAAAATAGCACAGCATGAGTCAGTGCACCCTTGTCTTTAATGTGACATCTTTATGTTTCAGCGCTTTAAAGAGGTCTTTTGCAACAGCTTTTTCCATTGCAATGCAGCTTTTGATTTGGCTGCTGCTTCTGTGGGTGTTGATTGTTGAACTAAGTAAAACTAAATCTTATACTACTTCAATCTTTTCTTTATCTATCATGAAGTTGCTCACTGACCTGGTTGCAAGGATTTTTTTCCCTTGATGTTGAGGTGCAATCCATACTGAAGGCTGTGTTCTTTGATCTTCATCAGTAAATGTTTCAAATCTTCTTCACTTTCGGTTAGCAGAGTTATGTCATCTACATAATGCAGGTTGTTAATGAGCATTCCTCCAATCCTGATGCCACATTCATCTTCATAAAACCCAGCTTCTTGGATTATTTGCTCAGCACAGAGATTGAAGAGGTATGGTGAAAGGATACAGCCATGACACACATCTTTCCTGACTTTAAACAAACCAGTGCTCCCTTGTTCTCTTTGAATGATTGCCTCCTGGTCCATGTACAGATTCCTCATGAGTACAATTAAGTTTTCTGTTATTCCCATTCCTCAAAATGTTACCCATAGTTTGTTGTGATCCACACAGTCAAGCAAGGCTATTATTTTGTTAGCATAATTAAAAAAAAAAGTAATATGTGACTACTTCAGAGTCTATATACCACATAGGAATTGTTTGACGCTGATTCTCCATTAGAGAATGAATTTCTGACCAAGGAGTTTGAACAGCAGGAGGGAGACAAAGGAAGCTAACAGGTAGTGGGCAGTATGGTATACTGAAAAATGCCAACTCTGGAATCAGGCACATGAGGTTTGAGCTCTACTAACTCTGATCTCTCTATCAAGTTACTTAACCTTCCTGAAACTCAGTTTCCTCATCTGTAAATGAGTTTATAATACAGCTGAAGTGCGAAGATACAGGTGAAATTCTTAGCACGATATACTTTAAATATTAGTCACTAATATTAAGAAAGCATTTAAAGCAGGGGCAAGTATTAAGTGTTGCCAAAAAGTTAAATGAGACTAGGTCCAAAGGTTTCCAGGGAAATTAGCAATAAAAAAGTCACCGTAATCCCACTGAAAGTAATTTAGGTGCAATGGTAACGAGAAAATTCAGAAATTATAAGCTCTATTTCTGTATTCACTTAGAGTTCCAAGAAAACTACATATTTGGATTATGGGAATTTATTGTCTGGTAGAAAGCCCTTCACATAACTTTTCATATAATATTAGCCCCTCATTTCTAGTAAGAACTAATAAATGAAATGACTACATGAAGAACAATTAACATTGTGCCCTCGTTTTCAAAAAGTACTAGTATTTTAAAATGATTACATGTGTAAGAACAGTGTATTCTTTGTGAAGCTATTGTCAAGGACATCATGATTAGGAATTCTAATGACCCTTAATTATTTTTTCTCCCTGGAGCCCAGAGCTGGGATTTTCATTCCTGTAGAAGACCAAAGCAAGTCCTGGGCAGCTCTCCGGGCCATGCAGGTGATAGCTCTTTATCTTGACTCTTCCCCAACATGCCCAAGCTTCCCTGCAGCAGATCCTTGATTTAGTTCTCATTCTTCCTTCTGCTCATTCTTCAGACTTGGTGTTTGTATATATATATATATATATATTTTTTTTTTCTGGCTATTGGGACAAAGCACAGCCTTCAATTTCAATTTGTTCTCTCCCTCAGAGGACATAGGAGATTCCTCAATACCCTCTCATGCCCCCTAGACTATGAATAGAACCAAGATAAGTACCTAGAAGGCAGTTTCCCAAAACAGAAAGTTGGCAACTACCAGATGACCAAGAGTAGGAGAAAGATTAAAGATGAAATAAAACAAAAAGCAAAAACTCTAGTTTTGACATGCTAAAAAGTTATTTCCCTCACATCTGTTAGCTTGTGCTGTGGGGGCTTGCATGTTGCTATAATGCTAAAAGCTATGCCACCAGTATTTCAGATGCCAGCAGGGCCACCCATGTTTCAGTTGAGCTTCCAGACTAAGATAGACTAGAGAGAAGGACCCAGCAGCCCACTCCCAAATCAATTAGCCACTGAAAACCCTTTGAATAGCACAGAAGCACTGTTAAATGTAACACAGCGAAATGAGCCCCCACAAACTGGATGGTATTCAAGAAGCAACTGGGGAAGGGTTTCCCCCTCAAAGTGGAGTCAACTTTAATGACAGGAATGGAATAAGGCCCCTGGGACATCCTTTTGATGATGTGACATGCCTCAAAATGAGAAGAAACATAGTGGCTGCAACATTAAGCTCAAATATAAAAAGATTGTGTGCACAGCACAGTGTTGGATAGTATTTCCTTTCATTGTACATAGGGTCACTATGAGTCAGACTCAACTCAGAGGCACACAACAACAAGATATTTAAAATGACAAATATTTTGATGCCTACAAAATATTTATTTGAAAAAAAGCACAGTTTAACTATATAGTATAATTAATAATATGGAGTTTATATTCATTAATAAAATAGGGATATAATTTAGAAAGATATAAAGAGTTAGAAATTTATATTGGTCAGTATATCTTACTCTGCAAAAATGGCTTATGTGAAAAGAAATCAAGCTGGAAACTTCATGACCTGTTTATGTTTAATCAGCCTGCCTAAGACTGTCCTACTAATGGAAGTAATTTGTCCATCATATCTTTCACTGAAAGATCAATCACTTTTTAAGATATGCCACAAATAAGCATTGGTTTCATCTCTTAAATCAGTTTCACACTTCCAAATAAATGGCATTTTTAACTTCTGCTATTTGTTAAATCAGAGCCATAAAAATCAAACCTTGGCAGGTTGAAAGTAAATTTTAATTTGGGATTCTAAAGAAAGGTACTCCATATCGATGAAATGCAGAGTTGGCTGCCTTATAAAATTAAACTGAACTTGAAAAATAAATTTTAAAGGAATTATTAAGCCACTCTGCATTTGCCATGTAAGCTTATACTAAATAAAAAGACAAATAAATGGATCCTTATGGTCATTTTCCATTTAACTAAAAATAAACATATTAATGTGACTTGAAAACTCAATCATATAGACAGTTGGACATTCTCTTGAAAGGGAATGGTGTTTGCCATGCATTTATATGTGCCCATTCCTTAGGAGTCAGTTAACGTTTCCATCTCACATGTGAGTGAGCCCATGAGCATGATTTCCCATCCCCTGCAGAAGGAGCCGGACAATGTGTAACTCCTTCAGAGGTCACAATCTAGACTTAGACCTTATACTCATTTCTAGGCATGTTTGCTCTGTCTTCTGAGCTTGCTATAGACCTTGACCTGGTGACCCAGTTTGTGTTCTCTGCCTGTGATCTTTGAACTCAATGAGTGTTTGGAGCCACTTCCTTTGTTCCTTACCCAGCTCTTTTCTTGAGGTCTTACTTCATTTTTTCCCTGCTCTTTCCTGATAACTAAATGCTAGACCCACCTCACTCACATGCTTACCAGCATCTCCTGACATCAAAAGCTCAGGCCTCCTTGCCTTGTGAGAAGTTTGATGTTTGATATATCTTCCCCAACTGGGTGAACAGAGGAGCCTTACAAATTTACACACACACACACACACACACACACACACACACACACACACACACACACGATAAAGGGATTAGTAAAAATATACTAGCATAACAAATTCTGTGTGTGTGTGTGTGTGTGTGTGTGTGTGTGTGTGTGTGTGTGTGTGGTCCTGGGGCTTGAACCCAGGGCCCCACGCTTGCATGCTTTGCAAGTGCTAGAACACTGAGCTGCACCCTCAGCCCATTTTTTTACTTTCTGAGACAGGGTCTTGCTAAGATATGCAGACTGCCTCTGGTCTCGAACTTGTGAGCCTCCTGCCTCTGCCTCCCAAGCCACTGGGATTACAGGCATGCACCACCGGCCTGGCTACAATAACAAATTCTTGAAACCCAACTTCTTTTCCAATATTTATCAACCCATCCTCCTCTCTTCACTTGATTTCTCCCTCTCTTCTTCTTTTAGAGTTTACCGCATTAGCTGTTTTCTTTTCTATCTTCAATATTTCCTTCTTTGCTTTCTTCTTTTCTTACCACTGTTGTATTGCTGTCAATAGTGCTACCTACATGACCCAAATCATAGTGTCATCTTTAATTTCTCCCCCTAATAGTTTCTTACATCCACTTAGTTACCAAGATAATGTTGCCTCCATAACTGTGGAATAGAAACTACCTCTTTCCTTCAGCCTAGAAGTCTGGAAGGGACCTCAAATTCAAGTTCTCTAAAATGAATAAAATTTCTCCTCAAAACTAGAGTTTTATTTCAATTTATTCTCTTGTCATAATCATTAACTTAAAAAAAACAACTTAAGGATGGAATTTGACTTTTCCATCACACTACACAGTGTCTGCAACAATGGGCTTAAACATAAATAAGATCGTTTGCCTGGCACAGAATCGGCAAGTGTTTTGATCTGCTGTACATAGGGTCGCTGTGAGTTAGACTCTACTCGATGGCACCTAACAACAACAACAACAAGTGCCAGTTGATTATAGAGACTAAATCTAAAATCCCGTTTTGTTTTCTTCTCCATTTGCACTTCATACTTGTTAAAGGAAAAACTTTAGACAAATTAAATCTAACAGAGTTTCATTGAGCAGAGCAAAGAATGATTTGCAAATCAGGTAGCCCTTGTACCAGACTAGGCTCCAAGAATTTTGCTCCCCACCTGGGCCAAGCTGCATTTGTGGAAAGAAAGCTGAAGTGAGTCACAGAGATACCCTCAATGACAGAGTTCCACATTTGCCTTCCTTGGGATGCAGGGCATCCTCTGGCTAAACTTAGTTTAACTTAACATCCTTGGCATCACTTTATTAGTACCACACTTGATGATCCTGGAGTGGCCACTGCTCTGCTGAACACAGCTGCCTTTAGACAACGATTGTCCCAGAGTGTGGACTCGGCTGTCCTCCCATTCTGCCTCAATCCAATGTGGAAACCCAGAGGTCAAGTCCTCTCATTTGTTCCTAACAACACAGCTGAGTTAAGGCAGTAGCACTGCTGAGGTTTCATTGAGAGGTCAATAATGGAAGCAGTGTCTTCTTACTTGCTGGACCCAGGCAAGGGCACCTCAAGGGCTTTCAGGTCTGCTTGAACTGTGAAAACAGTAGTGTCTGGCTCTCTAGATACTGTGGGACATTCTCAAGGTCTTTCCTGTAGTTTGGTTTATTTTGATAAACAACTAAGATACTATTAACTGGGTGGGAAAACTCCACAAACTTTGTGAATACTATGTAAAGCCATATACCATATAGTCTCTAATCTGCACTCTTTCAACAGTCTTAGAGGGCTACAAAATCAGGTACAGAATAGAATTGTGAGTGGACTGGATTCTCATTGTGTGCCCACAACATACTCATTGTGCACGATCTGGATTCTCAGTGGAGAGATGGGTTGAAAGCTCTCAACAGCAAATGCAATCCACACACGATATTAATCCACATCTGGTTTTGCAGTCCTCTGAAATTGTTGAAAGGGTCTGAATTAGATTTCGGAATACAGGGTGACTGACTTGCTTAGGCAGAGAAATGAAGGTTCTAGTTGTACATTTACAGAACAATAGTCTAAAAGACAGGGTGCTAAGTTAACTCTTTGTAAATTGGGAGCTAATCTACCTTTAGTGTTTTCAGGTCTCATTTTCTAGCACTTTGGAAAACGCATTAGACATTTTCAAAGGAGGGAGAAAGGGACTTGACATCATTATGAATCAATTAAAAGATTGTCAAAGGCAAAGCTTCAAGCAACTCTCTTTCACTGATACTCTTAACAGATTAAAAGTTACATTAAATTGCATGAATTTTGTGCAATTTGGCCTCCCTAAAATGTTGTTGTTAGGCGCTATCAAGTCAATGTCTGACTCATGGTGACCCTACCTACAACAGGGGAAACTCTACTGTCAGTGCTTTTCTGCTACTCATAGGGTTTCCAATGGCTAATCGTTTTTTGAGAGTGGGTTGCCAGGTCCGTCTCCCAAGCCTACAGCACCTGGTGTTCCCAGGCGGTCTCCCATCAAGTACTAAGCAGGCCTGAGCCTGCTTAGCTTCCAAGATCTGATGGGCTCTGACACCACAGTGGTATTGTTGTTGTTAGGTGCCGTCGAGTCGAGTCCGACTCATAGTGACCCTATGTACAGCAGATCGAAACACTTGCCGATTCTGTGCCAGGCAAACAATCTTATTTATGTTTAAGCCCATTGTTGCAGACACTGTGTCAATCCATCTGGTGGAGGGTTTTCCTCTTTTGCGTTGACCTGCCACTCTTCCAAACATGATGTCC